>LGRX02004773.1:0-16584 GCA_001247695.2 Cymbomonas tetramitiformis
CTGCAGCTTGACTGTCGGGGCCAGTTGATCTCCCCCCACGTCCTTTGCCTCGACCTTTCCCTGCACCTGCTTCAGCAACTGCAGCTTGACTGTCGGGGCCAGTTGTTCTCCCCCCACGTCCCTTGCCTCGACCTTGACCTCCGTTGTCGTCGGAAACCGGTCTCGCGCTTCCTGCATTCGAACGCTGACCGCGACGCCCCTTTTCCTGATGTTCCTTGCGCGCTGCGGCGGTCGCATTGAACAAACGTGTGGCCAACTCTGCAGCCAGCCCCGCACCGTCGAGCCCCATATGCTGCAACACCGCCTTAAGCTCGCCCTTATTGTACCTGAATAATAAGGAACAGAATGAGGAACGCTTTGGTCAGTCAATGGGCAGCGTGCTTGATGGCGGTTCATATCATGTACTAATTAAAGGAAGTGACTATTGTAGAACTCACCAGAAAGAAATATCTTCAACTCGACGTGCTTCTTGCTCACATCTTTTCGTTATTTTGGGAATGTCCACTGGCAGATCCTTGACCATCACATTTCTGCCGTCTGCAATGGTCTCCAACTCTGGTTGAGGTTCAGTTGTTGCGGGGTCGGACGCCTCGGTCGTGTTCTGGTGCCAAGCGTTGCTCAGCAGCAACTTCAAGTCCAAGGGTTGCTGCTGATCAAACTTCGGGCCCTTCCAGGTGTCGTAGTCGGAAGCTTTCTGTGGTAAAGGAAAATACCCACATAGATGTTCTTGTTGCTCATGAGAGATACGGTCGACACCATGATCACATAGCCGCTGAAACGCATTCAGCGTGGCTGCCTCCTCCTTCGCTGGAAGCGGCTCCACTTCCTGCAAGGGTGGAGAGCTGTCAATGTCGGGATAGTGTTCATTACTTCCAGACCTTTGGTCAAGTCCTCGTCTACGCCTTTGGGAAGACATGGCTTAATATGGTCCCCCCCTTTGTACTTCATGCGAACTACGCCATGCTCGTCCTTTTGGAATTCCACGTAATGCACGTCGCGCACCATACCTCCATATCCCGTGAGGTTCCAGTTCAGATGCGGCTTCAACCACTTTTTGAAGTCCAGCTGCTGACCCTGAACTTGTACCAGCTTCAAGAACTTATTTACCGGCCACGATACAAGCCAGTTGATATAGTCTTCGAGTAAGACGAGCCATCGGCCTGCTTTTGTAGCATCCTTACCGAATATGTACATCTTCATCAAACCGAACCAGCCATCAACATCGTTGTGGGTGTGTCCAACCATCAGGCGATGCAACACGAGGTTGTGGTAGATGCCATAATGAACCAGCAGGGCGCAAAAGCCGAACGTGTAGCGATTCCAGTTTTCAGAGCCTCCGTCAACTTGAAGATGCAACGTCTTCCTGAAGAACCGTTTGCCACTATGCCCAAAAGCCAGGAGCACAAGCAGGTTGGTAAAGGAAGTCAGCATCATGTTCGCGCCTTTGGGTTGGCTCCAAGGAAAACTCAGATTGAAGAGCAACATGCAACCATGGAATATAGTGAGCTGCAGATGCAAGTTGAAGAAATTCTGTTTCTTCTCGTTGATGTGTTTCACTTGATGAGGGGCGTGAGGCACCACGGTATTCTTGTTTGCCGCCCCGTCAAGGGCGATGGAGTCGATCTCCCCAAGAGGATCAGCGCTTTCTCTCCTGCGTGCGTCGTAGCAGTTGCGTTGATACTTGTGCGTCGCGCTGTGTGATTCCTTCAGGTTAGTCAACTCCTTCCAAGCGTCATGGTCTGGGTCGGAAGCCTGCAACTTAGCCCAACGCGCGTCAAGGTTGTCGCAGATCGAACACATGCCTGACACTTCGACCTTCTTCCGAATACGGATTTTCAATTCGTTCTTGACCAAGTGCCTGCAGTATTTCCGGAAGGTCTTATTCACGACAAGGACCGGTTCCGCCACCAGGCGTCGGTAATTAATATACTCGACGTCGTAATCCAGCGGCTTGATCTGTAGCGACCCATTGGTTGGCATGTCTTGTGGAAGACCTTTTAACATGTGAACCATAGCCCAGTCCTTAAAAGCGTCGTAACAAGGACCGAACGGCGTTTTGGGGATCTTTTTCTCTTGAAAAACCGTCGTCTTTGGAATCATGCCACCCACTGCTAGGGCAGCCTTCTGATACCGAAAGAATGTAGCACGTGGCAAGCCCCATAAGTTGCGGAAAGTGACAGCGCATACCCTCTTGTCACCGAACTTGAACGGGGTGCTGATACAAGGGATGCAACGCTCTCCTGTTTTAGAGTCCCGCACGACTGCATCAGCAATAGTGGAAGTCAGCACAGAAGTGAGCTCTCTCTGAGATAGAAGATTCTTATGATTATAGTTTCTTTCGTAGGAAGCGTACGCAAACTGACGATCGCAACTCTCAGAGCATCCGCATGAATATTCAGCCGAGCAAAACGTGGCGATATTATTTCGCTGTTTTTTGTCAAGCTGCTTTCTGGAGGGTCTCTTTTTGCGGGACTCCATGTTTTGAGCAGAACAAAAAATACTTACCTGAGTCGGGTAAACCGCTTTAGGTGTTTCTGTTTCGTGACATTGGTGACGAATTGTTCAGGAATTCTTTCAGGGCCCCAGAGCCCTTGACGAATTCTGAGAATTCGTCGAGGGCCCCGCTCGACGAATTCTCAGAATTCGTCACGGGCGCTGGGGCCCCGCTCGACGAATTCTCAGAATTCGTCACGGGCGCTGGGGCCCCGCTCGACGAATTCTCAGAATTCGTCACGGGCGCTGGGGCCCCGCTCGACGAATTCTCAGAATTCGTCACGGGCGCTGGGGCCCCGCTCGACGAATTCTCAGAATTCGTCACGGGCGCTGGGGCCCCGCTCGACGAATTCTCAGAATTCGTCACGGGCGCTGATGCCCCGCTCGACGAATTCTCAGAATTCGTCACGGGCGCTGGGGCCCCGCTCGACGAATTCTCAGAATTCGTCACGGGCGCTGGGGCCCCGCTCGACGAATTCTCAGAATTCGTCACGGGCGCTGGGGCCCCGCTCGACGAATTCTCAGAATTCGTCACGGGCGCTGGGGCCCCGCTCGACGAATTCTCAGAATTCGTCACGGGCGCTGATGCCCCGCTCGACGAATTCTCAGAATTCGTCGAGGACTTTGGTAGATTGTTACCACCTTGACACAATCTTGCGGTTTTTCGTCACCGGTGCCCAGGTAGTTTTTAAACAATTTATTGTCTGGGTACCGGTGACGAAAAACCGCAAGATTTCACTTTATATTCTGCGCTTTCGTGTTCAAGAATAATGGGTTTAGCTTCCGTACAAGAACTGTTGGATAGGGCCCTTCCCGATTTGGAGAAGATATTAGAAAAAAAGCTCGAAAACGAGGGCAAGTGTATCGTTCCTTATGACTTAGCGGCAGATGTGAGCGAGATTATTCTAACATGGGATAACTATGGATTGAAAGGCCCCTTGTGGAAACACATTCTAGAGACTAAGCTTTTTACAGATGACTCAATTTTAAGGGTAACTGAAAAAATGGAGGAATATTGTGTTGATGATGCCTCCGATGGATCCGATAATGCCCCCGCAAAAAAAGCACCCGATCTTCCGGTTACAGCAGAAGAAGCACATGCGGCGCAAAACCTCGCAGAAGAGGTGGAAGCCGCAGAGAATTTGTTGCCTTACGAGGAGGACAGGCAACCCCTTGGATCAGTTGCAGGTCCACGCTGAATTAGATGCGTTCAGCGTGGACCTTGTTTCGCTGGGTCTGATCACCTGCCAGGAGCTGGTGAAGGTCACGGCTGATGGGTGGGAGTACGTGCTTTTGGGGCAGTGCTTGGACCAGGGCGGTCTGAAGGATGGGGACGGCAAGCCCGTAATCATACATGCAGACTTCGGGCTGGAAAATGGCTGTGGGAAAGAGCTCCTGCTGAAATGCTTGGAGGACGGGTCCAAGTATAATGTTTTTGAAAGCGAACTATACAAGGCGGACGAAAAAAACATCGTCAGTAATATGCTGACGTTGTGCCAGGAGCGGTACGGGCCCCAACCCGGGGAGGAGGACAACCGCGTCATCGTGGACACACCCCACCAGGTCGAAGTGGATGACGGCTTGGAGCAGCCTAGGTCGAAGGCAAGGGAGGGTAGAAAATTGTTTCTGCTTGAGTTTGAGGAGGTCAACAGCCTAGGGTTGCCTCTGTTAGTGGGACTGGCGTGGCTCAAGCAGATCTGGAGGCCTCCTGCGTCCGGGCATGCGGTTGCGGATCGCGTGGTAATCTTCAACCTACGAAAACCAGGCAATCCAGGTGTGTTCCGCACGTTTGGGGATGCAATCGCGTACCTCACCTGCCAGCACGGGGACGTCAAGGACATCACCTTCGTCTTCCGTGAGGATGAAGATGTTCGAGCAGCGGTCGACTTTCAAGTCGTACGGGGTCCATCTGCGGATGACCCCGAATATCTGTCCTTCGCCGAGATGGCGCAGGAAGATCTTTCGAACCAGCATCGTACCAACGTCAAGAACGCGCGAACGGAGTTGGTGCCTCGTTTGGTGAACGGGAAACAGCCGGTAAGCGACCGGCCTGCCTTTGAAAATCACTTTGTTTGCTTTTATTTGGCCTGTAACTTTTATTTAGTTCGAAATGGTGGCTTCTACAGGTGTACGTCTACCTCGAGGCACAGTTCACCCGGGAGAAGAAACTTACGTATCGCATGCCCTTGGTACAGGGCATGCAAGTAGAAACAGTGATGGACCTTGGGCAGGAGGCTGGTCTTGATCTACACGGCGCCACAATCCGGTTCGTTTGCGCCAACTTGAGCCAAGGCAGCTCGGGTCAGTGGCATGCCACTTTGTTGAGCGAGAAGCATGACGGGAACATGGCCGAATACGTCATGTTTCAAACCCCTCTGCTTCAGAACCGACATGTCACGCTCAAACGGGAGGAGCACTTTTGCGACAGATACCCGTTTCTGCAGCTGCAGAGCAACAAGGTGTACGCCCACGACATCCGCCTGCCCGATTATGCAGACGGCGACGTCAAAACGTTACCCACGAAGCTGCCCTTTGCCGATGGGGAAATAGCCGAGGAGGCCGAGAGGTATCAAGGCTTTAAGCAGGTATTGGCTTTTGCCTGGGAAAAGATCGCGGCCGAGGAGCAGAGGCGCTCGGAGCTGCCAGGTGGGGCGAGGACAGCGGCAAAGGTTGGCGACACCAACTACTGGACTCTCGCCTCCTCCAACTTCTCAGCGGGGCTCACCTTCCGTTTGGTGGGCACGGTGACGGCATATGTCATGTCAAGTGGTGCACCGTTGCAGCTCTCGGACAGTACTCCTTACGCGAAGCAGAAAGTACCCGGCAACCATGCAGGTGAAGGTAGCAAGAACCCGAAGGGGATTCGGAAAGCAGTTTCCAAGGCCAAGGGGAAGGGTGCAAGTGGAGCTGTTGGCGAGGCCAAGGGGAAGGGTGCAAGCGGAGCTGTTGGCGAGGCCAAGGGGAAGGGTGCAAGCGGAGCTGTTGGCGATGATTTGGGCAGTGGCACGAGGAAACGAAAGCTGTCATCGCCACCAAAGCCAGCAGCAGAGACCAAAAGGAAACGGACTTCCTCTTGTCGGCCGCCGGTGACCTTACGGCAGAAACTGGACCTTACGGACAGCGAAGAGACCAACGATCCTGAGTTGGACCTTGCAGAAGTACTGCACGGTTCCTTTGGGGTGCAAAACGAAGTGCAGGAGCCTTCTCAGAGCATCGTTCAAGAAAGCCAGTCTGAGGAAGAGGATGACCTCCCAAAGCGGCGAGACAGACCTCTTTCCAAAAAGGAGAAGGTCCAGGACATGGTACTTTTGGCCCCGTTTTCCCTATTTTGGTGTATTGATTAAGTTTTGACCAGACTGTTGACTGACAAACCTGCACATGCTCACAGGACGCCAAGATGAAGAAGTACATGGCGGACCTGTTCTTGAGGCTGACGTCCGAAAGCGTGCGGAACGCTACTGCCAGGAACACCGACTCCGACGCCGACAGACAAAACCTTGAAGAGTTGAAACGTGCTCGTGACCAGTCCCAGATTGAGGTTGCCAACCTTGCCAAGGAAAACGAGCGCCTTGAGAAGGCTCTGGAGGAGTCGAAGTTGGAGAGTAAGAAGGCCTTGGAGGAGCAGGGGAAGCAAGCAAGGCTTCGGGAGCAGGAATTGCGCAAAGACCAGGACGAACGCAACCAGGAGGCCAAGGAGCTCCAAGCAGCGCTGTTGCAAAGGCAAGATGCCATTGAGAACAAGCACTTGCAGCATCAGGTGCAGCTGACGGACAAACACGTCGTTGCTCAGCAGCAACTCTCCGAGGCTTCCAACAAGACGATGGACACGTTTAAAAACGCCATCAGCGAACAGTCAAAGAAAGCCGTCCAGGATCTGAAGGAGCAGATGGCCATCGAACGGGAAAACCATAGGAACAGCGAGAAGTACACCCAGGAGATCGCCATGCAGCTCATCTCGGTAAGGTTTCCCTCTTCTTTAGAATATAAAGTTTGGTATTGTTTTTTTTTTATATATATGTCCCTCGCAGTTCCGAAACCTGGCACACTACTGACCATCTCTAATGGGGCTTTCGCAGGCTTTGATGCCCGGAGGCCAAGCTGGCCCTCTCCGAGGTCTTCAGGGCTCATCGCAGCAGCCGATGCCCGTGGCGTTGGACGCCCAAGGTACACCAGGAGTGCCTGTGGGACAGCCAAGGCTGGTACCTGACAGGCAAAGAGCGGCCGGGGTAGAGGCACAGAAGCTCGTCATTGCTTTGAAGGAGCAGAGCACAAACGCCGCCCTCGAGGCAAGCATCAGGTTGGAGGAGCTTAAAGACCTTGCTTCCTTCCAGGGGGAGTCGGGCAGCACCGCCGACGCACTGTATGCACAGGCGGTGGTGCGGATGTACAGCGCTCTTATGGGGGAAGTACCAGCGCCCATCTCTTAGGCTAGCCTGCACTCAAACCCTGAGTAATGCTCGTGCGTGTAAATAGTAATTGCGAATATGCTTCAATCCCACGTATTGTTGGTGGTGTTTTTTTGGTTCTTGACCATATTTGAAACTTGTGAACAGTAGGGATACTTTGCATTTTCATCATTCATCACAGTTCAAGGCATGACTTGCACTCCCGCTTCAAACCCTAAGCCATTTCAGCTGAACTGGCTAAAAATGAGCCATCCCGCAGCTGTGGAGCATTGCCCTATGAAGTTTTTTTATGTCTTCTGTTTTGAACATTCTTTATTAAGATAAGTTTGAGCCTACAACACCGTTATCCCGTGTTATAGTCAATTTTCACTTATTTTCAGTGTGTCGCGGCTTCACGTGACACAAAAATACCCCAATAAACATTCTAAACAAGGAGTATGCATGGTCTTTTCATAAATTTTCAACTTACCTTGTTATTATATCATATTTTCAACTTCAAAATATGTGAGTATCGCAATAATCTTGTCTTTTAAACAAAATTCAGATATCCCAACTTTTCAGCCTTCGTGGAGTGTTTTTGGCTGTTTTTCGGCTGTAAAATCAAAATTTCTTAACAAAGTTCGTTTTTTATCATGGATACCACATCTATATGGCCCCTGGAACCAAAATTCCGCAAAAAAATACCCTGTCTCATTTGAGTCTCATTCGCCGGTTCCAGTCTCATTCCGGCGATTCCATCGTTAAAAGTCGAGGCAGGACCCTTGTGCCAAAGTTATCGTAAATAAACCCCAAATTTCAAAACCCCGAAATTCCTTCCGCAGTTTAGGGGTTAACCGTGTTGAAGCCTCCGCGGACCGTGTAGCTCGTGCGCTGATCGCCAACGGGCCGGTCGCGCAACGATGCGGCGGGTTATGCAAGCCTCTTGTCCCTGTTTTTTAAAAAGGGTGATCTTCATATAAGCCGGAGGCTTGCTGGGGACATACCGTCGCCAGCGTGGCCTGCTTCTGGTCGTTTGAAGTGTTTTATTTTCGTATTCACCGGGCCTCATTTTTTAACTGTGTTGAAGCCTCCGCGGACCGTGTAGCTCGTGCGCTGATCGCCAACGGGCCGGTCGCGCAACAATGCGGCGGGTTATGCAAGCCTCTTGTCCCTGTTTTCTTTTTAAGGGTGATCTTCATATAAGCCGGAGGCTTGCTGGGGACATACCGTCGCCAGCGTGGCCTGCTTCTGGTCGTTTGAAGTGTTTTATTTTCGTATTCACCGGGTCTCATTTTTTAACTGTGTTGAAGCCTCCGCGGACCGTGTAGCTCGTGCGCTGATCGCCAACGGGCCGGTCGCGCAACAATGCGGCGGGTTATGCAAGCCTCTTGTCCCTGTTTTTTGAAGGGTGATCTTCATATAAGCCGGAGGCTTCTGGGGACATACTGTCGCCAGCGTGGTGCTTCTGGTTGGTTGAAGTGTTTTATTTTCGTGTTCACCGGGTTACATCTTTTTACTGTGTTGAAGCCTCTGCGGACCGTGTAGCTCGTGCGCTGATCGCCAACGGGCCGGTCGCGCAACAATGCGGCGGGTTATGCAAGCCTCTTGTCCCTGTCCTTTTTAGGGTGATCTTCATATAAGCCGGAGGCTTGCTGGGGACATACCGTCGCCAGCGTGGCCTGCTTCTGGTTGTTTGAAGTGTTTTATTTTCGTGTTCACCGGGTCCCATTTTTTACATGTGTTGAAGCCTCCACGGACCGTGTAGCTCGTGCGCTGATCGCCAACGGGCCGGTCGCGCAACGATGCGGCGGGTTATGCAAGCCTCTTGTCCCTGTTCTTTTGAAGGGTGATCTTCATATAAGCCAGAGGCTTGCTGGGGACATACCGTCGCCAGCGTGGCCTGCTTCTGGTCGTTTCAAGTGTTTTTTTTTCGTGTTCACCGGGTCTGTCATTTTTTAACCGTGTTGAAGCCTCCGCGGACCGTGTAGCTCGTGCGCTGATCGCCAACGGGCCGGTCGCGCAACGATGCGGCGGGTTATGCAAGCCTCCTGTCCCTGTTTTCTTTTTAAGGGTGATCTTCATATAAGCCGGAGGCTTGCTGGGGACATACCGTCGCCAGCGTGGCCTGCTTCTGGTCGTTTGAAGTGTTTTATTTTCGTGTTCACCGGGTCTCATTTTTTAACTGTGTTGAAGCCTTTGCGGACCGTGTAGCTCGTGCGCTGATCGCCAACGGGCCGGTCGCGCAACAATGCGGCGGGTTATGCAAGCCTCCTGTCCTTGTTTGCTTTTTAAGGGTGATCTTCATATAAGCCGGAGGCTTGCTGGGGACATACCGTCGCCAGCGGTCTGCTTCTGGTTGTTGAAGTGCTTCTGGTTGTTTGCTGCGTCCTACTTAGGTTGCTCCATCAGCGACCGCAGCCGAAGCTGGAGGGGGTGCCTCCCCCCCCCCGCTGCTGAAGACGCGGCGGCTGCGGATGGCAACACGGTACGCATTGCACCCGCCATTCCCGCTTCTGTTTGCATCTGCCCCCGCCCCCCTTAATATACAAACTTCATTCCCAACGAACGAGTATGCGGTCATCCATCTTGCGGGGCCGACCCACGGGTTCTTGTTTCGGCTTCCACGCACTGCGTGACGCGTACCGTGTTGCTCGTGCAGCGCACGCCAACGGGCCGTGCGCGCCACGTAGCCGCGGGGGTTTTAGCGTTTCACCTCACGCGCGTGACGCGTACCGTGTTGCTCGTGCGCGCACGCCCACGGGCCGTGCGCGCAACGTAGCCGCGAATTTTAGCGTTTCACCTCACGGCATATTATTTCCTCGCGCGAGTGTGCCTCGTCCATATCGTCCCCCGGAGTCTTCCTGTCCGGTTCGGGGTGTGTCCAAAGGTGTCCGGTTGCGGCCCGCCGCTCTAAGTTGAATCGTGGCTGTGACGTACTTGTACCTCGTGGGTAGCCCGCCAGCGGGCCGGGCGCGGAACGTGGCCGCGGTGTGCGTCCGTTTTGCCTAACGGCTTTCTGCCTTCTGTGTAACGCAGTGGTTCCTCGTTCCTGTGCTGTTGCCACCTACCTTCCCACCTTCCAGCGTACCTCCCTGATGTTGCTGGTACGATGGTGCTTGCAACCTAACCTAACCTGTGACACGGCGGACCAGTCCTAGGCAGGCATGCTAGGGGGATATCGCTCCCATCATTCCGGTTCGTTGCGTTGTCCAACATGTTTCGGTTTGCGCCACCTTTTGCCGCCGTGTGTGCATCGGGTGGCCGCAATATTTCACACCATATATACACATAGTACACTGATCCAGGTTGTGCCACAACCATGGGTTTGCGGTTTGTTTCCTAGCGGGGAAAATCTTACAGACGGCGCAGAGCTGCTTTCCTTCGGCGCCAGCAGCAGAATATCACTACTGCGGACACCAGGGAGTTTGACGAGGGTCTCCTGCAGTTTCTGGAAGCCCAAATTCGCACCGTGTTCGACGGCATCCCGTTTTTACGTTCCGTGGCCATGCGCGCAGGGTGTTCCAAGGTGGAATCGGAGAATATCCTTGAGCCGGTAGATGCCGTACAGGTCAGTGACGCGTACGGCGCCGTCACACGAGGTTGTACACTGGACCGAACGGACTTGGTCGTGGTCAAAAGGTTTTGCAAAACCTTGGGGCCAGAGCCACGGCCCAAGCCCAAGGGAAACCTCCAAACCGGAAGCCGTAGGAAGGGACCGCCCAAGGAGTTCAAGCGGTGTGCGCAGGAGCTAGTCATGACAAAACTGGCGTCGGAAGCAGCGCCCACTTACGTCGTGCCCTGTTCACGGTATGGTGTGGAGACCACAACTTGGGCTGCGCGGCAGTTCGGGCCAGTTCCGTTCCTCGTCATGCACGATCGCGACCGGACGCTGTGGGAATTCATGCGGTTTCCGCCTCGCGGTGGACTATCCTTGGAGGTCAAGCTGCTACTTGCTAAGGAGTTGCTAATAAAGGCGTTTTCGCAGTTGCACTCCAAAGGTATCGTGCACGGCGACGTCAAGGGTAACAATGTGGTCGTTGCCGAAGCGATACCGTGCGCGTCCGCGGGCGGCATCGCGCTGCGAGTCATCGACTTCGGACTTGGCATCGTCGATCGAGCCAACCGGAAGTCTGAGCATGACGAGCGTACTCTTGTTGAAGCAGACTACATTTATCTTGCTCCTGAGCACCGGACTCACGGCCCAAGCAGGCCAAGGAGACATGCGGTCTGTGGGTGGACTCCTGTTCCAGCTCTTCTAGTGCCCGCAGGCTGGTGGCCACCGTCACGGATGGGAGTATATCCTACATCCAGGGGAAAAGCATAGTGGATACATGAAGCATGGACTCATGCAGCACCTGAAGCAATGTTTCAGCGTAGACATGGACAAGCGTCCGACAGCCGAGAATCTGCTGCGCACGTTTCAGAACACTAGGATCCAGACCGTCGGTGAGAAGGAGTTTCCGCCTCGCATTGAGCCGTTGCCGAGTGATTTCCAATAGGGCCGACATGTGAACTTGACAAATGTATACATGTATATATAGCGCCGATATTGTCGTAAACAAATTGGTCCATGTATGTATTCCTATCGCATCACGAATAACGCGCTAGACACATATATGCATTTTCCTACCGGATGGTGGCGATTTGCAAGCCTGGTGTCCAGCTTATTTTATTCCAGGGTCTGCCTCATATGAATGGTCTACCTCATTGCGTACTGTTTCTAGGGGTCTTGGGGTTCTTTGGTATGTGCGAGCTTGTATAGAATTTGTTTTTCTGGGAGTGTTACGAGTCACACTGGTTAACACACAGGTGCACGGAGGGTTTCCTATGGGGGGGCATATTGTTCTCGGGAGGATTGCCGTGCTCACCATGTTTATACTCATGTTGTTTGCATGCGACTACATGTTGCGCGCTTCCCGGTGGCATATCGTCCGCCAGGAAGTCACACCGTGTTCGTGTTGCGTGATGTCGCACAGATGTTCCCCGACTGCCCGCCCGAGGTTGCCCACGGCGATGACGATGCATCTAAACAAGTCGAGGAAGAACTACGTCGGGATCATGTCCATAGGCTCCCGCCTCCCGACAAGCTGGAAGCAGTCGGGCATAACGAAACAGGCTTTCTGTCTACTATGCCCAAAAACCTGACACATGATGTCCTGCGCGACTTGCCATGGTGAGCGTTTCCGTCTGGTCGCCCTCCCCCGGCAGAGGGCACCGTGGAAGACGGGGAGGCACGCACCTTGGATTGGAAGTGGTCCGTGCAGATGCTGGATGCGGCCTGCTCGGAGGTCGTCCTCAGGGAAATCATTGACATTTCCGACCGGCACCTGGTTGCCAGTGCCCATTATTGGAAAGAGATGTATGATGAGTGGCGCAGTGGAGCATCTGAGGAAACCCCTTTCAGGGTGTATGACGGGTACGCTTCCAGGTGTGGCATGAACAGTTCAGAGTGTTCCTGATGCTACTATGCTACTGCGATACGATTGCGCCTAACGACTTGGGGAAGTTCGCTCCCGTGGCGGCAAGGCGCAACGACTTAAAAAGCAGCTGGGAGGCCACTAAGGGCCCTAACGGTAATGGTATGTACTGCTTGGGCTATGCGAACCCCATCTCGCAGACATACTTGGAGGAAGGGCAGGTGTTGTATGCCAATGATCCGAGTGTGTGGTTAACCAAGGAGGACCACACGGAACGAACTGGTGAGGCTGACCGCGGAGGATGGTGTGGATCCGATGCGAACCGGCCGATATGCAGCCGGGCCGTTAGAGCAGCTGGACTACTTTGATCCCATCTACGGGTACGTGCTGCCGTTCATGTACATGATGTGTTACGGCGTCATCAAGAAGTTCCTGAAAATGCTGCGAAACAAGGTGAACAATTGCCCAAACACGTGCTACTTCTCACCCATGCAACTGAAGCAGTTGCAGGCCAACGGAAAGGGACTGACCGCGCCGCATGACATGCACCGGGAGTACCAGGACTTCGTGCAATACGCGGGTGAGCACCCGGATCTAACAACGGATACCGACACCCATCACCTTGCATGTGCCTTGTTTAGTAGGAACGGGCGTGGCAGATGCGCGCCAACCTTATATGCCCGGGCCGCGTGCAACCATGTTTGTGTGCACCGGCAGGGAATGGTCACACCTACTAACAGTAGAGATGAATGCTACTACAACCAGGTATATATGTATGCACTGTTGTTAGTTTGTTGGTGTCATTTCATACGCGGGGAGGATGAGCCGGTTGCCTAACATCTGTAAAAAGCTCGCTGTTGCAGGGAACTACACCATGGAGGACATGCTGAACTTTATCTTGATTTTCAGTCCGATGGTGTGCATGGATGTTCTGAAGAACTTGAATCCGGAGTTGGACAAGGCTTGGTGGACTTTGCGGCGGGCGGTGCTCTACTTTTATGAGAGGACCTGCAATAGGATTGTGTGGGGACCTCCAGTCCCGTGCATGCGGAGCCCCGGAAGGAGGCCGGGAAAGACCTGTGGGCCTTTGCGGTGATTGTGGAACAGCAATGCCCCATGAACATGTTGACGTTCAATCTGCGCATGGTGGTCGTTCACTTGTGCAAGCAAGAGGAGGAAACCGGCGTGGTGCGCAGCACCAACGAGCTCTGGGTCGAGCGTCTCCTGGGCGACAGCAAGGGGGCGGTGCCAGCCCCGGTCGGAGGTAAGGCGATCGATACGTACATAGCGAACGCGTATCTCACGAAAGAGGCGGTGGACGACATGGCGTGGAGCTACGAAGGGATCCGCTCCCTTCCGGACATGCTCACGGAGATGGCCATGGCCAAGGGCGGCGAATACCATGATTCTAGGACCACCCGGGCTGACGATTCCTCCGACGTGTGCCATCTCCTGGACACCGGCCACTATCTCGTCCGCGACGGTGTACCAACCGCTGCGTTGGCAAACGAGGAGGGGGGTCGTCTGCACCGGGAACTGGTGGGGTGCGTCCGATCCCTTTTTAGCGATCATGCAAGCCCTTCCCTGGATGCAGCCATGGACGTCTTTCGATTCTCGCGCATGCGAAGAGGCGATGAGGACTTCACATCCCGGGTTTACACCCGGGCAAAAACGCGTATCTCCTTCAACGTGGCTTTGAGTACATGCGCGGCCGACGCTTTTGAGTACGGCACCGTGGAGGCTTACTACTTGATCTTCATGAAGCGTTCCGCCGAGAACTCCGCCGCCAACGACACTGTGTGCCGCCTGGCTATGGTGACCGCCTACCCCACTGTTGAGGACCTTACCATGAACAGCCGGGGCGTCACTATTACAAGTATTATCTTAAGTTTTCTTAAGTTTGCTTAACTTTTCTTAACTTTTCTTATCTTTTCTTAACTTTTTGCGTATAAACCCCCACAAGCCTCCATACGTATAAATTCAAGCGTCGCAGTTAGCTATTGGCCGATGGAGTTATACGTTGGTGATATAAGTAAAACTTAAGAAAACTTAAGAAAAATGACACCCAATAACACTTAAGAAAAATGACCGATAACACCCACCCCACCCTATGACACTTAAGAAAAATGACCGATGACACACACCCCACCCTATGACACTTAAGCAAAATGACCGATGACACACCCCCACCCTATGACACTTAAGCAAAATGACGGATGTCGCATCCCCCACCCATGACACTTAAGCAAAATGACAGATGTCACATCCCCCATCCTATGACACTTAAGCAAAATGACATATGCTCGAATGTGATTGGCTTTGAGGCTAAGGACTTGCACACGTGTCGGTAAGGAGGATACGAAATGCAGGCACGGGATTGGTGCAGAAAGGAAGCCCTAAACCCTAAATATACACATGTATGCAAGCAAGTGGACCAATAAATAAAGCTTACAAGCGTACGTACGTAGACGATTCACCATAGATGGTGTCAGAGCAACTGGATACCGTGTTCTATCTAGCCGAGCAACATGCCCTCGGTATCGCCCAGGGGGATACAGCGTTGGCGCCTGCATTGAACCATCCACCATGCCAGCACAAGTTCAGGAAAGATTGCTAAACACGTGGCCCATAAATCGAAACGGTACTGCATGTATGCATTCGACCGACGCATTACAGTTCTTGCATCATTAATTTCCTCGTCCAGAATGCCATTCTGGACGAGGATTCTGCCCGCGCGCGAACTTTGCATCTTTATTCCTAAATCCTCAAAAGCGACCATTTATATCATTTATATATCATTTATACTGATCTTCAGAACAAGGAACGAGGAACAAATTTTCAGCCACCTCCAGAGGTGTCTCAAACTTTTCTCCTCGTTTTGTGGAGTCCTCGCGCTGGGCAAGCGAATAAATTTGAGCCACGTGGAGTCATATCTGCCGAGTTCAGAATTTCAAACCGAGCTCGGTGAACGTTTTCAAGCAGAGCTATCTGACGTGGAACTTGGTTTTTCCGACGTGTCACTCCGAATTTCGGGAACATCCGTGAGAAGATGCAAACCCCGATGCTCCTCACTCCTCGATTTATGTCCGGAAATTTTTGCGGCCACAGTTCCAAGAACTCCTCGCGCGTGCCCTCGCGATGCCTCGCGGTCCTCAGAATTTAAAATGAGGAATTTAATGATGCAAGAACTGTATTGGGACCATAACGGGCCTCACCGTTGTGTATGTTTGTGTTGTTCGCGGCGGTCGCACCTCAGCCGGCCGCCGCTTTAGTTCACTCCTGTGCGGATCTCGCGCACCAGGTGCACAACTTGACGATTCCGTAGTTGTTTGGCACAACATACTCCGGAGCCGCCCGCCACGCGCTGGTTGTCATGTACAGCTCGCGTGCGCATTCCACATATCGCTTCTCAATCGTGAGATGACAGGTCTGGTTGAACTCCTTGTACACCAAGGGCACGGTGCCGTTCACAGTGCACCCAATGCGCAAGTCGCCGTATCCACCCCGGACATGCACAGCTTTACCCAATGGGGTAGATTTGTCGATGGCCTCGTACGACACTGGACCAATCCCACAAGTCTGTGCCAGGGCATGTAACACGTCTGCATTAAACTGGATATCCCCCTGGATGAACCATTCCGCACTGAGCTTGGCCCAGAAGTCGACACTCGGACCAACGAAAAGGGTTCGCACATGGGCACCAATAAGAAATTGGAGAATCGTATCTTAGGCCGGCCAGCCAGCGCCAATATTTCTTAGGCTGCCCACGCTTTCCCCGGGGGCGGGGCACATCACATCGCAATGTCGGGGGGCATGCCCCGGTGCCGAAAACGAGTCGGCGGGGGTTCATGCCCCCGATGCTCGAAGCAGATGCGGGGGGCGGGGGGCGGGGGGGATGAAAGAACGAATATGGTGCATTTCATACGAATCAGCAATGTCGCTATTTGAAAATTTTCGCATGCGGCGCATATGTCGGATCACTCGTAATACTAAAAGACCCCACGGTACGCTGCGCGTGTCGTGGGACCCGCCTCGCGTGTTGGCCCCCGCCGCGCGTGTTGGGACCCGCCTCGCGTGTTGGCCCCCGCCGCGCGTGTTGGGACCCGCCTCGCGTGTTGGCCCCCGCCGCGCGTGTTGGGACCCGCCGCGCGTGTTGGCCCCCGCCGCGCGTGTTGGGACCCGCCGCGCGTGTTGGCCCCCGCCGCGCGTGTTGGCTCTGCCGGGGGGGGGGATAGGATCCGACCCCCCAAGGCAAAATATCGAGGTCTAGGGGGGGGGTCCAACCCCCC
>LGRX02004773.1:16604-93999 GCA_001247695.2 Cymbomonas tetramitiformis
TTATTTTGGTCCATGCCATAACCTTCAAAAACCAGCCAGCGATATTCACCAACTTGGGTAGCCCCCCGCCCCCCCTGAAACGCTGGCTACTTTCTTATCGTCGGGTTTTCTTAACGGTGAGTGATTACTGTACCTCAGTAGTTCGACTTCGGTAGCTTAGACTGTTACACACGGTATGGTTGCCTAGTGACGGCCTCAGAGCTTAGATAGCCTGAGAGTCGTGTATTCATTCTATCTTTCATGATACCCGATTGCCTCGCTCAACCCCTACGGCGTTCAGCGTTTTCACTGAGTCACTAGGACATTCTAGTAGGCTATAGGCCCACCACTTCCCAAAAGTGGTTTTGATTCAAAGCCAATAAATGGCTGGCTAAAGCTGTAGAGGGGCGAGCGTGGCTGCGTAGGAGGTAGGATGTTGCGGGGTGCCGCGTTTTCGCCGCACAACTGACTGTGTAGATGATGAGGTAAGCGCGACGAGTGGGAGGAGAGTATGGAGAAGATGAGTCAGAGAGCGCTGGCCCCGCCCCGTCTGTATGCAGCATCGCGCAGAGTATGGAACCTAGTGGCTCGCGACACGTACGTAAAATGGGCCATGACAGCGGATTCGGCAAGCGCAAGGACCTCGACCCCCCCACTCTTACTTTCCGCCCACCCCCGCCGCTCCGCATTTTTTCCTCACGGCTCTATACTTCAATACCCGTATCATTTTACCTTATTTTGCCACGCTTGCCGCTTGTTTGTGTTGATTGGGCGCATTTAGGAATCTTGCGGTTGAGTTGACCGTTCGTTTGGACGCATGGCATTTACGGAGTTTTAGGATCCAGACATTTTCCTTTGGAGGTTATTTTTACTTCGCCAAACCCGGCCGAGCTACCGAGTTTCGTGCGCATCGGAGCAGATTTTGGATTTATTTCAAATTTGGCCCCTTCCTTGAAGGGGGCTAGGCCTTATTACTAGGGTTTCATCGCGCCGGTGCTCCACTCACGGCCGCCATGGCTACCGTGGATTCTTCAGACGGAATTGCCACGCCGGTCCCGGCTGGGATCGACACGCGGAGAGCTCTTCCCTTCTCCGACGGCACTGAGGCTCCTATCCCGCCTACACCTGTGAAGGCTCGCCCACTTGCGGGTGATGCCACTGGAGATGCTCCGGTTCTCAGGGAGTTCATTGAGGAGTGCAAAACTATTCTCTGGGAGCCGGGTCCCCGCACTGGTATCATCCAGCAAGTGCGTGACCAGTGCCGGCCAACGCACATCAAGGCCTCGGAGTGGGTGTTTGACATCGACAAAATTAAAGGCCAAGTGCCTCGTGAGGAGGCCTTGGACCGCTTCACGCGAACGGTAAAAACCCAACTGACCGACTGCAACCTTCAGTTCGCTGCGGTATTTCGCCCTACCGATCTTACAGCACGTGTACTCCCTGAGGCATCTATGATTCTCTTTCGCATCCTCACCGCGTTGGTGAGAGGATCTTATTTGCGGCTTATCGAGGAGTCCGCTGCGGTGTCCGAGGAGGATGGACGCCGCGCGTGGCTTGTTATCTGCCGCGCTGTGGCCAGGCGACGCAGGCCGTGGGTCTCCCATGGCTATTTGTTCGAGACCGCACCGGCGATCGGGCTGCTGGAGGGTGTGGACCCTGAGCCCTACATCAAGGGTTTCATGCAGCACCACACCGCTATTCGGTCCGAGCTCAGGCCTGGTATCGAGTCTGACGATGTGTGGGGTGTGGGGTTCGCCCTGGACCTTCTCACCCTCCGTATGTGCCCCACGTACTATAATACGGACTTGCTGCAGGAGTGGAGTTCTAAACCGGCAGAGGGCAGGGAGAAGCGGGCGCTCGGCATCCAGCAATACACGCTGGCTGTGAAGGCATTTCACCAGCAGCGGACAGAGGAGGCGAAGCTGCTTAAAGAGAAGAAGAAGAAGAAGAAGAAGAAGAAGAAGAAGGATGGGGTTTCCGCATTGGCGGCCTCACTCCTCTCTGGGGAGTCCCCTTCTGCCGCCCTTATGGCCCGTGCGGGTATCCCGCAGGTTCGTATCGTGCGTGGGTGGCCGCAGGCGTGACGAGCCCAGCGCACCCGCCGCAGCCTCGGGATGCTCAGCCGCAGACGTCCGGGCAGGGTGCTCACCGGTCTGGGGGCGACAGGGGTGCAGCTCCCCGCGCCAGACAGAGTCGCGGCGGAAAGAATCGACAACAGAGCATGAAGGGGCACATAAAGGGCTCTCATCCTTCCCCTCATGCCCCTCCGCAGCGGACTCAGAGGCCCCAGCAGCCTGCGTCCGGTGGTTCGCCTACTGCTTTACGGGTGACCCGTGATGCACAGGGCCGACACACGGTCCAGTGCTGGGACTGCGGTGGTCCTCACTTCCGCCGTGATTGCCCTGGAGGGGTGCAGAGTGCCCACATGACAGGATTTCACCCTGAGGGCACGCCTAGTACACATATGACCCGTGCCTCTACTATATTGTGACCTCTGTGTTCGTAGCCTTCGTGGCTGTCTACGCGGATGACTTCGGGCTGACATGTGATGATGCATTCCACCAGGCTTTCTGTGCAGCTTTCCAGGCGGCATTCAAGAGCAAGAATCTTGGCCGTATGACAGCCGTCCTGCAGCTTGCTGTTGACTACTATGATCGGTGGGGCATTGCACTGTCCCAAACCAGGCAGATCGAGGAGCTCATATCCAAGTTCATCAAGCTTCCGGCCAAAACCTTTCACAATCCGATTGATGTGAACCTCCTTATCCAGAAGCCGGAGCACACTGATCTCACCCTTGTCACCCCATACCTCTCACTGCGTGGGTCCCTGTTGTGGATTGCACGGTGCACCAGACCAGACATCTATTACTCGGTTATATATCTAACACAGTTATCCTCATACCCCTCAGCTCAGGCCTGGGAGGCACTTCAGAGAGTGGCTCAGTATCTGTACTTCATGCGGCACTACTGTACCGCATCCGCGGTATGCTCACCCCAGTGCACCGCTTTCTGTGCTCACAATACAGGTGTATTCGGATGCTGACCATGCTCGTGACAAACTCAACGGGTGCCTCTCCTACTCGGGAGCCATTGTGTTCCTTAACGGCATGGTGCTTCATTGAGTGTGTGCCTGCCAGACCGATGCTGAGATGTCCTCCACTGGATCTGAGTATCGGTGGCTGCGTCTGTGGTTGGACATCGGGCCATGTCTGCTATCCATATGATTGTGGAGATGTTCGGATTTATCAGAATCACGCAGCTGGAGCCGGGTGTATCTGCTCTGGCTCTGTCTACGGCCTTCCCTGCAGCTGACACTTCTTGGATGCAGAGAGCGGCCACGTTCTTCGAGAATCATGCTATGGGTTATAGTCGGATGGGCCCCGCCTCCCCCCTACACTATCGGGAGGCTGAGCCTGTTCCTGACAGCATCCAGTATGCCCTACCTCATGCGGTGCCGGTGGGTAAACGATATTTGACACGAAGTGGGAACTGATTCCGCGCGATCGAGATGTCATCAGACCTGAGACAGGTCGTCATCGTCATTTCGCCGGATCCGAGGTGCCACCGCTGCGAGGTGCACATGGTAAAGCTGCGAACGGAAGGTCAAAGGCAAAGGGGAAGGCAAAGGGTTTAAGATTTAGCGGCAGTAGGAATAGTTTTCAGAAGCATATGAAAAGTATTCTAGTGCTTCTGAAAACTATTCCTACTTCTTCTATATCCTAAACCCTTTGCCTTGCCTTTTACTGCTGCACGCGACCGGCAAGCATCTTTGAAACTTCCGAGTTTCAAAGATGCGTTTTGTATTTTGGGTGCACCCTAAAATTACAAAACAGCCGAGCGCTTCCCGTTTGTGCGGGATATTCACATTTATTCCATGGCATATTTCATATGAAATATACACATAAGCACGAAGGCATCGGCCACGCATCTTTGAAACTAACGAGTTTCAAAGATGCGTTTTTGGTCATTTGGGTGCGCATACCCAAATAACAAATCAGCCGAGCGCTTCCCGTTGGCGTGGGGTATCCATCGCTTGAATGTTGAATATTCATTATGATATGAGTTAGCATGCGAGGTTGCGAAGGCATCGGGACCGAATCTACGAAACTGTCCTATGCCTTTGCCTTTGGGTTTGGGTTCGAACGTACCCAAACCCAAAGATGCCAAACAGCCGAGGGCTTCCCGTGCGTCCTAGCGCACGAAACTTGGCACAAATACTGCCAAGATAAATATCTTTAAGTTACCTGAAGCTCAAGGCTTCAAGTTACTTGTGCGCGAAACGCGCAATTTGTTTCTAAGGCAGATGTTTTGGGTCTGGATTCGAACCCAAACTCAAAGATGCCAAACAGCCGAGGGCTTCCCGTGCGTCCTAGAGCACGAAGCTTGGCACAAATACTGCCAAGATACATATCTTTAAGTTACCTGAAGCTCAAGGCTTCAAGTTACTTGTGCGCGAAACGCGCAATTTATTTCTAAGGCAGATGTTTTGGGTTTGGGTTTGGGTTCGAACCCAAACGCAAAGATGCCAAACAGCCGAGGGCTTCCCGTGCGTCCTAGAGCACGAAGCTTGGCACAAATACTGCCAAGGGATATATCTTTAAGTTACCTGAAGCTCAAGGCTTCAAGTTACTTGTGCGCGAAACGCGCAATTTATTTCTAAGGCAGATGTTTTGGGTTCGAGTTTGGGTTCGAACCCAAACCCAAAGATGCCAAGCAGCCGAGGGTTTCCCCTGCGTGTGCATGTGTGTTAATTCATACGAAATATTTCATGGAATACATGTGAATATCCCGCACAAACGGGAAGCGCTCGGCTGTTTTGTAATTTTAGGGTGCACCCAAAATACAAAACGCATCTTTGAAACTCGGAAGTTTCAAAGATGCTTGCCGGTCGCGTGCAGCAGTAAAAGGAAAGTCAAAGGGTTTAGGATATAGAAGAAGTAGGAATAGTTTTCAGAAGCACTAGAATACTTTCCATATGCTTCTGAAAACTATTCCTACTGCCGCTAAATCTTAAACCCTTTGCCTTTCCCTTTGCCTTTGACCTTCCGTTCGCAGCTTTACCATGTGCACCTCGGAGCGGTGGCACCTCGGATCCGGCGAAATGACGATGACGACCTGTCTCAGGTCTGATGACATCTCGATCGCGCGGAATCAGTTCCCACTTCGTGTCAAATATCGTTTACCTGCCGGTGCCATTTGACGGCACGGGCTATGAGGACGGTCCACGGGAGTACCATTCTCAGCGGTCCGGCATGTATGATACCTCTGGACCCTTCATTCCCAGGCTGGAGCTCCCGGTTGCTGCCATGATTGACAACCAGGCGGCCTCCTCCATCCTGAGGAATGTCATGCTATCCACCAAGATTAAGCACGTGTTGATCCGTTTTCACTGCTTTCGGGGGTGGGTGTGTGTGTTGGGTACCTGGTGCCTGTGTATATCAATACTTTACTCAACCTGGCTGATATCTTCACCAAGCCTCTTCCTGGACTCAAGGACAAGGTGCGGGTGATCATCAGCATGATCGAGTCCATCATGGACGTGATCCGCCCGCGCCCCGGTGGTGCGGGTGACTCCTAGGTTCTCTGGTCCTCTGTCCGGCTGAGCTGCAGGCCTATGCGCCGGCACCCGGCAGCGGTCGGGCAAGGGGTCTTTTTTCTGGTCTGACTGGATTGATGCCCGGCTGGAATCTGTATAGGCAGCCCTGACTGGGAGTCCCGGTGCAGGCCCCTATGACAGACCCCTAGGACCAACACTGGACTGCTGACTGATCTATAGGTTCGTGCTGTGACACACGCTGTGTCACAGGTAGGCTAGTTTCCGAGACCGTTCCGAGACCGTTCCGGGTATATCTAGCTTAGGGTTTATTTATTATGAGAGTTTATCCACACAGTTCGGGACCCTCTGATATCTAGTGAACTAGGATATTCCGGTAGGTCGTGGCCCCATCCACGCTTTATTCCACTTGCTAGTTTGGCCATGATTGGCTAAACGGCCGCTCGGAGAGGTGGTGCGCGTTTGCGCGTTTGGGCATCAGTGGAAAATTATGAGATGAGCAGCTTGCGGTGAGCGACTTGAGCCGCAGCTATGGGGTACCGGCTTGGATCGGGTTTCGTCGACGCAATGTTCATTCACGGTTTTTTGCTAGTCTTGATCCCGCTGGCTACCGATTTTTGGGCTGGTGACCTTGGCACCTTTGACCTCGACGACATCTTCCTTTGTCACTCGCTCGCATGGCTCGACCGCTCGTTCCGTATCTGTGGCGTCGCATTTTCTCCGCGACCCTACCCAAACGTGCTACAGCGTACCGCCTCCCCTCAGGCTTATCTAGAGATGGCGAGTCACTACGAGATCCAAAAAGTCCCTCACGAGGGACAGCGACGTCGACGCCTCTCTGAGGTTGATCGACGGGGTACGGAACACACCAACGGCAGCTACGCCTTCCGTTCCTACCCCCAACCCTGCATCGAACGAGGACGCGGACGTGGCCGTCAGACGTTACCTGCAGGAGCAATCCAAGCTCGTCGACGAGATCTACAAGGCGCGACTACATCGAGCTTGGGCCAAGAGTATCCGTGAGGATATTCTTGGCGACAAGAAACATCATTTTCGCGGTACGGACGACGCTGGCCTTCTGTCCGACCTGGTGGTGCAGCTGCGTACGGAGTTTCAGTCGGCTGGTCTGGAGCTACGTGCCTTTGACCTCGACGACCCTCTGTCACCCGTGGTCAACAGGGTGAATGGACTTCTCTACTACGTTCTGGCTCTGGTGATTGAGAAGCACAGCAACGCGTTCGTCTGGCTGACTGGTACCGATTCTTCGACTGCCCGAGATGGACGGCGAGCCCTCATCGACATTGTCAAGGGCTGTGTTCCAGTGGCGCTACGAGAGTCGCAGCAGGAGGAGCACGCCGCGTTGCGTTATCCCGCAAACGTTGACCCGCAGCCGATCTTGGCTAAGGAGCAACGTTTGGTGCGGGATAACCGAGCTTCCGACTGGACACCGACCGAGGCCACGAGAAAATTATCCCTCTACACCCGACTCGACCCCGTGTTCTACGCTGCGGTGAAGGTCCGCTATCCCATGGCCGCTGACTTGACCCACGTATCGCTGGTTTCGCTCCGTTCCATGGTTGTGGAGATTTACCAGGCTTGGGCACAGACGGGCGGGGGGAAGGCGGCTTCTGGCGCGGACGGCATCTCCGCGCACCTGTCCAGCAGCGAGTACGACGCGCTGCTGCAGAAGATCACTGAGCTCAAGGAGCTCGTGCAGCGGCAACACGGTGAAGCCGCTCCGGTGGTGCGGCAACAGCGGGAGCGGGTGCAGCAGCGGCAGCAGCAGCAGCGGGGGCAGCAGCCGCGAGGATTCCGCGTGGGGACCCACAAGGCCCCACCGGTGGGGTTCGACCGCGACGATCAGCGGGCGAAGCCGTTCTGCGGTAGGTGCAAGAAGGCGGGCAAAGGTGAGAACTATCACTTCTACCGCGACTGCCCGCTGGGCGGGCGCCAACACCCGCCCACCTCTGCTGCAGCATTCTGTGTTCCCATCGACGAGGAGGACGCAGAGGGGGTGCACGCGCTCGCCATGTGCGCGTTGTTCCAGCAGGCAGCAGATGATGGAGCGGATTCCTTCGCACGTGCGGCCGCCGTGTACGGGCCGCCCGCGGTGCTTTGTGCGGGAGCGGTGGGCGGCATCGACGTGTCCGCCTACGGCTTCACGGTGGAGCAGCAGCCGGCTTCCGATGGAGATGATATTCTCCGCCGACTCGACGATCTTGCCGCGGAGGTTCACTCCGCGGCCAACCCGCAGGTACACTACACCCACGCATCATTCCCGTCTCCTGGCGGGAACGGGCAGCATCTTTCGGCTCTGGGGTGCGGACCCGCCACGGCGGGACCCACACCGGAGGAGCAGGTTCCGGCAGGTGGTGCGGCGGCATCGGCATCCGCCGTGCCGGCCCCTGCTATGCCTGTCTCGCAGGTACAAGATGAGAAACCCGCGCCACTACAATCGGCGCGGTACACCACTACGGGGGCTACGGACGGCGAGTTCCCTGGATTGGTTGAGACCGTGAACCACGCCGCCGTCGAACCCATCGATCTCACGGGCTACAACACCGACGACTATGAGGACTTCGCCGACGGTACCTTCGCGGTGAAGCCGCGGGCTTCGGCCATTTCGGCAAATCATTCGTCAACACCTGCAGCCCAAGCACCTCACTCTGGTGGTGCTCTGGGAGATTGGCATGACGGTGCTCCCCGCAGCCACGGCTGTGGAAAGCCTCCGTGGGGCTTCCCCGCCCACGCGGGCTTATGGGGGATGCCATTTCTACTTTCCTTCATTCTCTTGATTTCTGTCATGGGAGTGGGAGCTGCCACCTATACGGTGGCCAATGACATGGACCCTGTGCAGGTATCGGGTCGGGCTGCGCCGCAGCCTGTGCTGTGCAGGGGAGATTTATGCTTGTACTCTGGTATCACTGAGTTGGACCCCGTCACTCTGGATGCGGTACTGCACTCCCTGGGTGTTGCGGCAACGGTTCACCGGCCGCCCAACCTGGTGGAGTGTGGTGCTGCAATTGGCTACGGTGCTCATTGTGGTGACGGTGTTCCTCTGACCTTTGACCCCGAGTAGTTATGTTTCTGGTTCTGGCAGTACACCACTCATCTGGTGGTGTGCTGAGATCTACTTTGACCTCAACACGGTCTTCAATTTGGTTTATGATTTTACTTTGACACCTTTGAATTCTTCAATCTGACTTACTGGCACAGAGCTTTTCAGTAGTTTAGCAGGACTTGCATTGCCTGTATGTTTTTCTCTTGTGCTGGTTAGAGGGATTCCAATTTGTGTATCAGAATTGCGCAGTTGGATTAGCAGTTAGGACTTGTCACCCTGGCTTCTGCCCTAGAGATTTACATTCTGACTCTCCTAGCCAGTCACCACCCACAGTGCTGGGGTGGTGTGCTGGAATCTGTATAGGCAGCCCTGACAGGCAGGCCCCTATGACAGACCCCTAGGACCAACACTGGACTGCTGACTGATCTATAGGTTCGTGCTGTGACACACGCTGTGTCACAGGTAGGCTAGTTTCCGAGACCGTTGCGAGACCGTTCCGGGTATATCTAGCTTAGGGTTTATTTATTATGAGAGTTTATCCACACAGTTCGGGACCCTCTGATATCTAGTGAACTAGGATATTCCGGTATGCCCTTTGACGTGGTGCCCTCCTGGACTGGACTTTGTGTTCGTGGACAGGCTGGTACCTATGACCTGCCCTATGAGACCTTAGACACCGACAACTCTACTCTGACCTTAATTTACATCTGTGCACATCTGACTGGATTCTGGCCTTTGGACTACATCCTGTACTTCTTTGACATCTTCTATGACTTCGAGCATTGGTTGACCATCGAGCTGAGCAGCATCAGATGAGAGTATCTATCGGAGAGCGAGATCTGGCGGAGACCAGTTACTATTTTCATATCCTTGTGGCAGTCCACCTAGTTGGCATGCATATACTAGTACTTTAGCATTCGGTTTAGAGGGTTAGCCGGAAGGGGGGATGGCGGCAGGTCGGCCCTTTGGTTGATGTCGTTCTGATCCGTGGACGGGGACCTTTTAGTTTGCATTAGCTACCTGTTTCACATTCTTGTGCCACCTCAGCCGAGGTGGTGTGCTGAGATTCAGTAGTTCAGTGCCCCGTATGACGTATGACCGTGACAATGACAGTACGGTGACTTCCTACCGGTACTCAGTAGTTCGACTTCGGTAGCTTAGACTGTGACACACGGTATGATTGCCTAGTGACGGGCTGACGGCCTCGGAGCTTAGATAGCCATAGAGTCGTGTATTCATTCTATCTTTTATGATACCCGATTGCCTCGCTCAACCCCTACGGCGTTCAACGTTTTCAATGAGTCACTAGGACATTCTAGTAGACAGTTGTCGTAGTGCTAGTTAGTATTAGTCTTAGTCGTACAATTAGTCGTATTTATATTGGTATTGGTTGTGCCGGGTTTAGGTTCTTTTAGGGGGCACTCCGTATTGTTGTATGTATACCGGCGATCTGCGGGCCATGGCCAGTTTACATATTTCATTTTCTGTTTCATATGTCCGCCTCCTTCGAACGGAGGCTGAGGGGAGCGGAAACGAGGAAACGCAACTGAACTCCATCTCGTGCATCGTGCGTCCCGATTGCGATAGAGGATACAGTACTGTAGTGTCCCGATCTCCCGAAAACCCTAAATCTTGGGCCACCGCTCCAGCCCCTCCACCCTGTGTCTCCACCCTGATGTGTGACCCGTCCCACATCTTGTTATCATCCGATTGATTCTAACTTTCACAAAAGTACCTCGTGTTTATACATTCGATTGTTTTATAGCCTGTTGCACAATATTTTCCAAAGCAGCACTGCACGAGCGACACTGTCACTGCAGGTAAAGAATATTGTATTCAGACCTCGTAGGGTTTTGTACTCGCTATTAAGCTCGACGTTTGTGCGTCAGGATAAACACAGACATGCTGTGGGTGTCTCCATGTCGCGCAGCAGCTCCACGAGTCAGAAGTTGTGAGCTTAAGATCACACTCCAAAACCAGCGCAAGCAACCCCGCCACTTGCCCCAGAGCACAGCTCAATTTAGTCGTACGCGCATTTTTTCCAACTCAAGTCGCTGGCATCAAAGGGAACGCACAACTCCTACTCAAGCTTGTGAAGGGAACGATGAGAAGGTGTGCTGCTAGGGGTGAAATTTTAATTATATTGTCACTTTTCTACATCGTGCTTATTTTTGGTTGCTCTACAGGTGGTGACCGACCTTGAAGGTGCAAAGCAAATCGAGCAAGCACTTGAAGCTGCTAGGTCAAACCTAGCTGCCGGTGTGAGTCCTGGGGCTGGTTTGAGTACTGCGGAGGAACAGGTGAAATAGCCTCTTTCCTTCTTAAACCGCTTTGGAGTCGGAAACTCGCACCCATGTATTGACCTTGCGTTTCGACGTCTAGGCGGACGCGGCATACGCCGATCTTATCAACACTTCGCTCGATGTCTATGAGCAATCAATGTCGGACGACGACATGGAGCAGCTCTCAGTGGGTGGCATGATGGAGGAAACTGAAAAGAAACGGAAGAGCAAGGTTCGCCGTCAGCCTTTTGAGAGACAATATTGTTTTCCAGAAATCTTTCCCTGTGTAATGCGTTCTTGTGCTATCTAGTTTCAGCTTTGTTCTCTTGACGAGTTTGCCAGTAATACTGCTGATTTATGGACTGTGCGGTGCTTGAATTGCTTATCGCACAGGGCTTGTTGGACGACGTGGCCAACTTATTCGGAGGTAGGTTCGTGAGAAGCATCCTCTCCCAAGGTGTTGTCTTCATGCAGTCACGAGTACAATGTTCAAACGTGTCGTTCCTGAACGAGCGCTATGTACCACGTGGCTAGAGTGAACAAGTTTCAGAGTGCATTCCCGCACCTGCGTAAGTGGTATGGAAACCTTCTGTTTAAGAACGAAATATATTGAGCTGTTGACTAGTTTGCGCTAGTTGTTTTGAAGTGCTGACGAGGAGTTTTCCGTTATGGCGTGACTGTATCACTTAGAAGCCTGTTCTGGTATCAACTGAATTTTGTGGGTGTCGACTGCAGCGTTGTCAAAAGGCGCTCACATTGTTAGGAAAGATGATGGGAGAATATAAACTTCATCAGGAAGTGTCACTTGCCTATCTGCATAGACCCGTGCATATCTGCTTACTTCGTAGTCTGTGGTTAAGTAGTTGACAGCTACAACGAAGCATAAATTTATCGTCGAACTACGGTGTATACGACTAAGTTTTGGCACGCCACGATTCGATAATAATAGGCTTGTCGAAGTCCCGGGATAAGCTTGAGGGGATAAACCACAACTTCATATGTCAGTGGCCACTTTGGCAGAAACCCCCAATTAAGCCTGTCCCATATATATGTTCCCTTATGAACATGTGGGTTTTCCCATGAAGAAACGCGGGTGACATTTATTAACTCAAACCTCTGACTTGTCCGATGCTGCCCACCCCCTAGGAACAAAGCATGGGCATCCTTGTAGTTTTCCCGCAAGAAGTCCATTAATAGCAACCGGCGTATCTCGTTGTGAAGCATACAGTAGTTGGTTGGTGCTGTTGCATCACAAGGTTGAGCGGGCACCACTTCCGCCGTTATTTGAGGACTGACTCTGCAGCCCATCACAAACTTGTACTTTCAGTAAAATTTTCAGTAAGTATGATAGAAGATACTAAACAGACAACCACTGGTGTACTCCGATCCTCGCACCGATCTACACGAACGACTTAGCTGCGCATTCTCAGTGCAAGCGCAGCTCATTATCCTGCAGATCAAAGGTAGAGCATGTACTTTAAAAAGAACAGGTATATCAACGCAAAGAAAAAAACAGCACGAACGGTGGCATGGCCTTTGAAGACTGGGGATAAGCCACCGATGACATCTTAGGAAAAGAAAAGAAAAAAAAACCACGCCCGTCGGGCGTATGAGTAAATTCCCGGCCCTACTATGGGCCGGGCCGCCCGGCCCTGTTGGGACAATTTACACTGGGTGGTTTCCATCCATTTCTTCCTCTTGTTTCTCTTGTCTGAGTCTTCTGTACAGTTGGTAGATGTTGTGTGCATAGTCTACTGTCAGGTCATGTATCCGTCGGAGCGCTTGAGTGGCTTCTTTTCTGTTAAGCCCCAGTTGCTCGAGTATCTCCTGGTTGTGTTTGTATACGGTGCCCGTTCTGCCCACTGCGAAGACGTGGAGCTTGGCGCGGAAGCCGTGTCCGCGCAGCAGTTGTAGCAGTGGTCCATATTTCATGTATTTTCCCAAGAGTTTGGGTCCCCATTTCTCGTCGTCCGTGTGTGCTATCTCTATGAGGTGTAGGTTTTTTACTTTTCCCGGTGCCTCATGTTGTGTGCATTCCCACCCGTCTTCCACGTCTTCCAGGCGCTCTATCATGACCATGTCTACGAAGCTCGGTATGGTGTCAGGCCCATCGTTTTTACCTGGGTTGTCCTTGCCGCCATGTCGGCATTGTCCTCTAGTGAGTATGTAATTTGGGACGGCACCCTTGGTTTGACCCCTGGGTCCCTCTTCTTTCCGGTGTAGGCGAGGACCTTGCATCCCCCTTTTCTGTGGTGGTCAAGTATGTGTTTTAGTTCGTTTGCATGTGCGTCCGCCCTGTCTGAGAACATTCCTCGCATCCGTGGGTTGTTGCACCCACCTAGTGCGTGTCCCACCCTCATGAGGAAGCCTTTGGCGTAGTCCACCCCTGGGTGTCCGCAGCCCTCCAGGGTGCATTTTCCGCTCCCTCTGGTGGAGTTCTTCGCCGTCTCGTAGTCTTGCGCTGGCAGTATCCTCAGTCTACATTTCATTATCGTTTTGCGCACCGCGTAGGTGGCTCGTTTCCAGAAGTCGTTTGCTATTTTGTGTAGTGGCTTGTCTCCTTTGAGGTGTTCCATCGTTTTGTTCAGCCATCTTTTGGTGACTTTGCCCTCCTTGACCGCGGGGCGTTTCTGTTTCTCATTCTGTGGTTTGTCATATCGTGCTTCTGTTGGTTCCATCTTGTTCTAGGTGCCGGGTCCGTCATCATCGCATGGACTCTGGACTCCTCCGTGACTCTGTCGTGGTGGGTTTGCCGTCTTCTCTCCAACTCCCCTTGTGGTGCCTCCTGTTGCTCAATGAGTTCGTTGAGTCTTTCAAAAACTTCATCCTCGTTTCGTTTCTCCTGGGGTGCTTCCCGTCGTTCCACGAGCTCATTGAGTTTCTCAAATATTTCCCCCTCCTCAGAGGGTTGTGGTGACGCCTCTGCGGGCGGAGGGTTGCCTCCTTGGGTGTGGACCGTTTGGTCCATCTCTTCCCAGGGTTCATGTTGTTCCTCCGCCTCCTGCATTTGAAGCATCTCTTCGTCTTCGAGTTGTTCCATCATGCCCTTTATTTGTCTGTCCTCATCTTCACGGGCCTGGTCGGCTCGTTGCTGTGGGTTGGGCGTCGGGTCGCGTATTATTGTTTGCTCTTCTTCCGTTTGTGCCGCTTGGTCGTGGTGTGCCTCCCACCGGAAGACATGCTCTTTTTTCGGTTGGTGCGTCCAAGTTGTGGGTTCCCCCTGGAGTTCGGCCATTTTCGTGGAGAGCCTATTCTCTTCTTGCGCTTGTCCCTCCCGGAGCAGTGTGGTCACGTATTTCTGTACTGCTAGCTTCCCTTTTAGTTCCTTTGTCGCAAACGCGTGCACATGATGGGACAAATGCTGATAGTCCTGAGTGACCTCAACACTCGCACGTATATATCCAACATGTTCTTCACATACACATGAGTGTGTAATAATCCAGGCATACTCCAACATAGCACACGGTCGTAGAGCTACAAAATTTTTGAAATTCTGATATTCTGAAAGCACGTGCCAAGCTCTTATATACAAGCCCAAATTTCTAACAGTAAAAAGATAAAAACAGCAATATAACATATTCATCAAAAGATCAACAAAATAACCAAAAGTACGAATTATTGTACAAAACTGTGAGCCGAACTGTCTTAGCGGTCTAGCGCTTGGCACGCGAACAGCCACCTAGCACTTGCGAAGGCAAAACAATAATGAGTCCACTAGTCCTTACCTGTGGTCAGAGCTTACTTATATCTCAAGTCATTGTCACATCGGCAAAAAATGTAACAGGCTTCCGCCCTGAAATCTTCATCTGCCAATAGAAAGTAGCTATTCTATGCCAGCTTTAATGATGTTACCGTTCCCTATCTTCTGACTGACACGTCAGTGGCAACATTGTAACTGTCATGTCTTCTTATCACTTCGTGGTCATTTGGCAATGACCATATCTTCTTCACCAAGTCTGTTTCTCTCGAGCAGTCATCCCGCGCGAGGTCTGTCATACTCGTCATAACTGACACGCATGTCACTAGCTGGACAAACCCGGCTCCGGTACCATGAGAAGCCGGCGTTTGTTACAGCTGTCGCAAACGCGTGCACACGTGATGGGACAAATGCTGATAGTCCTGAGTGACCTCAACACTCGCACGTATATATCCAACATGTTCTTCACATACACATGAGTCTGTAATAATCCAGGCATACTCCAACATAGCACACGGTCGTAGAGCTACAAATTTTTTGAAATTCTGATATTCTGAAAGCACGTGCCAAGCTCTTATATACAAGCCCAAATTTCTAACATCCCCCATCTGTAGCTGTTGCCTGCAATAGCACATACCTAAATATGGGCTTGTTCAGCATACTGAGTCGTATCCCCATCTGCCATGAACTTGCCCAAACTGAAGGTAAACATGCCAATGCCCTCACCTTCTCCACCTTGTAACATTTTGGCTCTCACCAAAGGATTCTTAAATACCAAGACCCACATACACCTGCGGCCAAGAGGTCCATGCTCCAAGTGTCCAATCACATGCAAGCGTCCAGCCTGACTTAGTCGCCTGAAGTACGCTGCTCTGCTCTCGGTCATGTCCGTCAAATAATAAGAGGGAACATGCACGCATGCTACCACCCGACTGGCCATAACTGCCAATGGAAATGCGATATCCAATGCGGCAAACCAAGGAGAGGTCACCACTGCGTCACAGACACCATACTTCTCCTTCCATATGCGATAGTTGCCTGGCTGAAGTGCATCACGCGCCTCAGACCAACCCAGCTGAGGGTTCCAGTCATTGTTCATAAATCTCAGCTGTGGCCACTGCTCCATCATCACCTCACTGATGACCCCAGTACCTGCCCATGGGTCCCACACGCCATCGATGGACTTCCAGTCTACCTCTGTCGCCAGGCGTCTCACCTCTGAAGGCACCGTAATGACAAGCTCAAGTCCCCACTGTAGCGCGTTGGCCTCGCGCACCTGGGCTCTGGTCATGTGCCTCAATTCTCCTCGCTTCTCAATCTCTTCTTCCGCCAAGGCAGGCACTAGAGGTGCATCCCTCAATTGTCTTGCCATCGCCTTCTGCTCCCGATATTTCTTGCTCAACACGGTGCGGTGTCCTTCATTCCAATGCCCAGGCATGAAGATTCTCACGGCCTCTGAAAGCTTGCCTTGCCTGCCCCAGTCCACCTGGTCTGGCATGCAAAGGAATCGGCCCTTCGCTTCCAACATCATCTCCCTTGATGAGATAGCCTGCCATGGCTGGAACTTGTTTCCCTTCACCACGCGACGGGGACCCACGTCCGCTGGCAGCAGGCGCATGTCTGGGGACAGCTTCTCGTTCAACTGCTGCTCCTTCATCCCCAGCCTGTCCTCCAAGACGCAAGAGACCTTAGTCTCCTGGGCCTGCACCTCGGCGTTAGCAGCTTGCATCCTCGTGCCTGAGCACCTAGGACACAGCCACTCGCCTTCTGGTACCTCCGACAATGCTGGGGTAAGGCACCACAAATGGTAACCCTTGTTGCACGTGTCGCACAACAACATTTCTGCTTCTCCATCAGCCTTCCTGCATACCTCACACGCAAGATGTCTGCTGGGCACGGCTGCACTGCAGTCGTACTGATCCTTCACCTGCAGGTGACACGGTGCAATACTCTGCACAGTGCTCTTCTCTTTCATCTTGGCGGCGTCTTCGAGCACCACCACACCATCTCGTTGTATCTTGACCAACTTGAGGATGGCGGACTTGGTGGCAACTTCCATGCCACCGCGGGGCTTCTGCCTGATGTACACGAAGTCTCCCACCTTGAACTGATGCGGCTTAGGCTCGTAACCATCACCTCTTCTTCCTTCATAGTGTAAGGTGTCACGGTGTTGTGCAATCTGCAGACTGCAGCCAGCATGCACCATTAGCCGCCTCACCACCTGTGCCCTCTGCAACAGGTCATTGTTGACTCGGGTGTCCTTGTCGTCACTAACCTCCAAACTGAAGTCCATACTAGGCGCTTGCTTCAAATCAGGCGGTACTACTGCCTCTTGGGCAAACAGTAGGGTGAATGGTGCCACTCCTGTGGACTCCTGGCGGGCTGCGTTGTAACTCAGCACCAATGGCCATAGTTGTTCGTCCCACTCGTAGTCGAGACCCTTCTCCAAGGCGAGCTTCTTGAAGCAAAACTTCATCGTGCGCACCACTCGCTCAGTGAGCCCATTGCCTTCTGGTGAGTCTGGTGAGGTAACCCTTCTATCTATCAGGCAATCCCTGCATAGCTGCTCAAACTCGCCCTCGAACTCCTTGCCTCCATCCACCAGGCACTCAGCTGGTGCCCCAAAGACAGCCAGCACATGACTGCGAAACGCTGACGCAATGGCGCTCGCTTCTTTGTTGGGGATAGGTACAGTAATCACTCACCTTTAACCGGAGATTTGGGGTCAGCCAGCTAATTTCACCAACTTGCGTACCCCCACCCCCCCCGCCAGCGCCAGCGTCCTATGGAATCGGTAAGAATTAGCAAGTATTTTCTTTCAATCAGCCAGCAATTTTCTTAAAAGTCCAATGATAAACCCTTAAAAAGGCGACATTTTCAAAATTTTCCGCCTGCGGCGCCAGCACCCATATTTCTTATTTTCGACTATTTCATAGCTCAAAAAAACCAGTCAGCGATTCTCACCAACTTGCGTACCCCCCCCCTGAAAAGCTGGCTGGTTTCTTATCGGCGGGTTTTCTTAAAGGTGAGTGATTACCGTACGCGGACTATAAATCGGTGTAGTGCTCGGTCATGATGAGCACCCTGCTGTTGCCCGACCTCGTCACTCTTCTTGAAGGCCACGCCAAGTCCAGTGACCAGCGATACATGAACGATACGATCTCCAAAGGGTACAAGACTGCCTCTTCCCTTGCGTAGTGAGTCTTAACTCGCTGGCAGGTCTCATACTGAGTGACCACCGCCTCCACGTCCTTCTTCAGGTCAGCCCACCAATGTCGCTGCCATAGAAGGTGTTGGGTACGTCTTATACCCCAATGGGCAGTCCTGGAGTGGTACTCCTTGACCAATGCCAAACGGTCAGCGGGCTTTGGAATCCTCACCTCCTTGCCCGACAACGTGATCATGTAGATCTCATCCGTGGCCTCGTCCCACCGGCGCCGCGCTGCGCGCCTCTTTACTCGGCGAACTTCGTCCTCCGGTAATTCCACGATGCCACCAGACTTCAGCCACCTGAGACACCACACATCATCATGCACATCTCGATGCTTATCGCGGTCGGCATGTTGTTCAGCAACACTGTCCACCAAGCTCGTAAATCTGGTGGTGCATGTAAGCCTCGGAAGCCTCATCTCCTTTTCTTCACCAGGTGGACTCCAAGCAGGCACTTCAGCGCGTGCTGGTTGGGTCCCGCCCTCCTTCACGAAGTGACTCTTGTGCCTTAGACGGTATTGATCGATGGCGTAGAGCTGACACTCCTTCTTCTTCTTGGTACCTGAGCTCTGTCGCTTGGCACCGATGCCGTGTGCACCCTTCTGCCCTTGCGAGCACATCGTCTGCAACTTCTCTTCCCAGTCACGGTGGCTCATAGTCTTCGCCACCTGCTGAGTGTATGCGTTTGAATTTCCAACCCACTTCGCCAGCAAAGCTTGTCTCTGCTGAGGGTCCGACCTCGCATGATCTGCCCAGTTGTTATTGTCTATTGGGCTCAAGGTGGGATAACCCAACGTAAGAACGCCTTACGGTGGGTTAACCATAGCGTAGTTTGTTAACACCATAATGCACATCGAATGGTCTCAAATATGGTCGATCATATGTGATTTCACAACTAGACATTCATGTTTAGCTGGACAAAGCCGAATGACATGTACTTGTGATCGGATATATCCGCGGTATCCATCCCAATATACCTCCGATGGCACGTTCGGTGCCGTGATCCCAAATGCACACAAACGTGGCCCGATTTCTACGTTTCATCCACGATGCCAATGTGCGCATGGGTGTATTTCGTGAAGTTTGATATATTTTTACCACCTTGAGTCAATACTTCGCGAGAAACATGCATATATATCCCCGTATAGACAAAATATCGTCATTTTTGCCCTTAAGTATGGAAACACATTGAAATTGCAAATGTTTTTTTTGTTTTTTTTCTTCTTAAGTTACTTGTGTAGAGTGATATATTCGATATATCGAATGGCGCCAAGTATAAGAAACATTTGTTATGGGCCATAGTTCATGAAAATATTGTGATAGGTACATTCCGAATGTGATGGGCATGTTCAAAATCTACCCAAAGATGCAATAATTGGGTAACCCACCGTAAGGATTTGAGGTGTTTTTTTGCTTGACCCCTTGGTATTAGCGCGCATATTAGACGCATCTATACAGTATGTAAAGTACTTTGTTCAAGTCCACGCACTAATATAACCCCCAAGGTGTGTCGAAAAGCATGGGTTTGCCCAAGTTGGCACAATATGCTAGCTCTAACATGCGGTTTTCGAATGTCTCTTACGGTGGGTAAACCCACCGTAAGGTGCGCCCAATAGACATTATCTACAGCAATAGGCTGTCCTGGGGAATTCTCCGCCACCAGGGACTCCTCGCTGTGGGGAAGCCCCTTCCTGCTTGCTTCTGCAACCGCCATTAATAGCTCCATAGCCCTGCGGTCCATGGCCAAGCCCAAAATGCTTGCCAGTTCTTCATCGTTCAGGCCATCCGCCATGCGTAACTCGTTCGCACTGTAGCCCATGGCTCGCGATTTCTCGTCGATGTTCACCTCTCGGGATTCCTCCTCAGCGTCCGTGCCAGAGCTGCGCACGACGGTGCCCATTCTCGCTGCTCGAAATGCTCTGGATCCTTGCGTCGCCATGATGGTGGGAAGGGCCTTCAATGGTTCCCCCACCACGTTTACCACATAGTGGGGTGCGCGGCCTGTCCTCACCACAGGCCTGGGCTGCCAGCCCTTGCATAGGATCGATGATACGACCCGTCCTTCTGGTCTCGCCACCTTGCCCATCACAGAGCGAAATTGGCAGTTCTGGAACAGGTTACTCCAATATGCCCTCAGTCGGTGAGCGTAAGCACCTGCCCGCGCTGCGTCAAAGGACACTGACCGGCCAATCACGCTGGCGATGTAAGGGAACACCTCGTCCCTGATCTTGGTTCCAGGCCTGTGCGCCAGCGGAGAAACGTTCTCCAGGACGTAGCCTGGAGGTCGTTGCTTCTGTAGCTGCTGCAGCGTGGACAAAAGCCGAACCACTTCATAAAATAATTTGCTGTGTCTGCCATCCAAGCCGGTGAGCGTACCAGCTGGAGAGAGATCCTGGCAGGGAAATCCACACACCATGACCCACTGCTGCCCTCGAAGAGCTCCTGCTCGAATGAAATCAGCGCTCGTGGTGTCGTGTAGATCGTGAGGTAGGGCCCCAAACTCCCCCGCATCGGGCGACATAAGGTCAGGATACCGCCTCAATAATGCTGTGCACCTGGCTCTGGCCACTGCCTGACTGCTCGTCGATATGTCTTGATACAAGTATCGCTTCACCTTTCTTTACTCCATTGCGGAGCAACATCTCCAGGTCAGCACAGAGGCCTCCACACGGCTCATAACATACCACGCCTTCTTCACGAGCTTGTGAGAAGAACCGCTTGTCCAACACCCTAGTATCCACCTTCTCAGGCTTCAGGATGCGTTCACCTTCAAAGTATTCGTTGCTGTATACAGCAGGACTGCCTTCGCCATGCGTACCTCGCGTGGGTCGCACCAAGCTCAGCGCCTTCCAAGCTGCTCTCGCTAGCCTCCCAGAGTCGACCACCAGCTCTGGTTGGTCCGTGTCGAACAGGGCCGCGTGATTACACTCCAACTCATCTTGATGGTGCAAATCGAATAAGCGATGCACTGGGCTCGTGCCCAGCTGCTCTCTGGCCGCCATCTTGCAGTAGTTGGCGACCTGCACCTCTGGCGTCACCTCTTCCCCTGCGGGAGGGTCACCAGCCAGCATGAAGCACAAGCTGTCGCAGAAATTCTTCGTGTAAACTTCCCCCACGCCTGCGTGAAGCGCAGATGCCTTTTCTCGCTCGTGCCTTGCCCCAGTCTCGTCCGTCGTGGACGGTAATGGGTAACGAGATGGCACTTCGGCATTGCTGTTCTTAGCTCCCGGGCGATACTGCACCGTGAAGTCGAACTCCTGTAGGCTGATCGCCCATCGTAAATGCTGCCCCTGAAGGTCAGACTTTTCCATCAAAGTAGTGAGTGGCGAGTGATCGGTCACCGGCGTGAAATGGACGCCATGCAGGTACTGCCTCAGCGTGCGCACTGCCCACACTACTGCGAGCATAGAATCTCACCTTTGAAGCTGGATGGCGTACTGTCTCTCTGTCTTGCTCAAAGAACGACTGATCGCCATACAAATATACTCTTTTCCATCGTCGTCGCTTCTGGCCCAGCACTGCGCCGATGCCATAGGTACTCCAGTCAGTGTATAATATGAGGGGCCTGTCATAATCGATTGGTCTCAGACATCTCCCAGCACAGAGCGAGTCCTTAAGGTCCTGGAGCGCCTGGTCCTGCTCCTTCCCCCATGCTCCCTTGATATCTGTGATCTCTTTCTTGAGCAGGTCGTTGAGGGGGCGTGCCATCTCAGAATAGTTTGGTCCTCCTCCTGGCTCACCCACAAGGCCTTTGTAGTAGTTCATCATGCCCAGAATAGAGCGAAGCCCAGTCTTGTCCTGGGGCCTCGGGAGGTCCTGGATGGCCTTGCACTTGCCTCCTGCGCACCAATAGAATTGTGCCCAATACGATAGCCCAGAAAGTCCACAGTGGCTGCCCCAAAGGTGCTCTTGCCTGCATGAAGCCTTATGTCAGCGTCTCCTAACGTGCGTAGTACCTCCTCAACGTCCTTCAGATGCTGCTCAGGCGTGGAGTCAGTGTAGACCACCACATCGTCGACATACGCCACCGTGCAATGTTGCAGGTGACGCAGCTCGTAGTCCATGATCCTCACAAAGGCAGACGTTGCTCCAGCGGCCCCGAAAGGCATCGAAGTGTACTGGTACAGCTGGTTCTTCCACCAAAACGCCGTCTTACTCCTGTCCTCTTCCGTGGCCATGGGAATCTGGTGGAAGGCCTTGGTGGCATCCAGCGTCGCCTTGAACCTTGCCTTCGCCACCTTCTGATAAAGCTCCTCTGGTCGATGTGACAGGGTGTTATCCTTGAGAGGGGAAAAGTGTGTAAACTCCGTAAGTTTTGTGTGTCCACTCCGTAAGTTTTGTGTGTCCACTCCTTATCGTGTGTGTCACTCCTTATATTATTTCTATTGAGAAAATTTTGTCATCGGTCGTCCGCGCATGTGTCACTCGCCCCAAAAATTGGTTTGCATCACATTTATTACAATGAACTGTCGCTCGTCTTTCCATTTTGTGTAACAATGTGTTCGGAGTCGGCGGAGAAAGATATCAGAAGACTTCACAGATTGTTTAATGAACAAATAATCACCGAGGAGCAATTTATTACCGGTAAGAATAACGCACTGGGCCGTTGCTCTCAACAGTCAAGTGAGGCTGTGAAACGAAAGTTATTAGATATTACTACGGAAGAAAGTGGCACCGATAGCGAGGATTGTCCTAACTTGCAAAGTGACTCGGAGGCCTCGGCCTCGGAAGAGAACGAAGAAGAAGATGAGGACTGGGAGGAGGCCGAGGAGGCCGAGGAGGCGGAGGAGGAGGAGGCGGAAGAGAGCTGTGCTAAATCTAAACCCCAAGACAAATTTGCAACAGTGCTTCGGGAGTTTTCAACCAAAGAGGAATGCAAGGACTACGTGCAAAGCCACGAGTTCAAATGGGTCTTTGCCCGTACGGTGAATGCTTATGTTCGGGGGTGCTCTCTAAGAGCTTCTAAGACTACTTACACAATGCAGGGAACCTAGTTCAATCCTACAGAGAGATATATATTGCTGTAAGCATGATACATATATGTGAATCGGATCTTTCTTAAATGTCGGAGTTACAACAGCCAGGTGTGGCTGTTCACAGTAACAAATTCAAAACTGTTTCATTCAGCCTGCTCGGCTGCTTTATGCCATGGTTTCCGATCTCGAACTTTCGAACATAACTCGATGTCGACTCCTGTCAGGTCCCATCATACTTCATGAGAACTCGATCTGTCACATCATAGAATCTGCCGACTAGCCCAGTTATATCATCACTATATTCCGAGCCACTCCATATCACTCTGAATAATTATAACTGTGCTGACTTGGCAATATTGGAGGCCTACCAGCTTTCCCTCCAATTTCTCTGACTGCTGGTTTTCCCACCAAAACTCACTTTCGGGTCAGGCATTTCTGTCAGTCATTTCTGTCAGACCCTCTTGTCATCTGGTCACATAAATGCCTGTCACTGATGACTGTCATAGTACCCGTCACTCGTAGCTCTGACGCGCCATCATACTGTCTCGTGACTTACCCTAGCACAACTCTCCCCCCCTTTTAGGCGCGCGCTTACGTCCTCGCTAGCGTTAGAGTTCGCCTGTATTTACATTGTCTGGGGATCAACAAACATGCACAGTGATGCTGGCTTCTAAGCCTCGGGTTCTCGGGTCCCGTGCCCCTCAGTCCTTGGGTCTGAGTCCCCCTGGCTTCTAAGCCTCGGGTTCTTGGGTCCCGTGCCCCTCAGTCCTTGGGTCTGAGTCCCCTTCCGCGCTGGAGGTTTCCCGAGGTTCCGTCCCCGAATTACGCTGCCAACGCTTAAACGGTTCTGTCGCCCTGGTACTCCTCTCGCTTTGCGGGTCTTGCGCTGCTTTGCGCCCTGAGGGTTTTAGACCCCAGTATCTTGTTCCTGCATCGAGATCTCATCCGTCTGCGCTGTCAGGGTGGCGATGAGGTCCATGATAGCTGCTGCACTTTCCTCGCTCATGCGCTTGCCCAACTTCAGTCCACAGAACAGATGGTGCAATAAGGTGCGGGGAATCGCGTATACTGCTTGCGCTGACCCCATGCCTCGTGTTCTGGACGCTGAAACTCCTTCTTGCGATGTGTTCTCGTGCTTTCCCAGCACAGCTCTCGCGGGACATGGCGTTGCTTGAGTACACTGCAGCAGGGGTACGGGTAGCACGGCGTTCGTCCAGATATGTGTAGGTTTCATGTAAGGTGTCCCATACCTACAGTAGGAGACGGGGTGAGGATCGGGTAACCCCTTCATCACAGATCGCGTGTGCAGCCCTCGCAGAGCATCCCCAGCTGGGTTCTCAATGAAGTAGTATGCTGGATCGTAATACTCGATGATCTGCCGGGTACGTTTCACTCGTCGATCAGCCAGTTCCAGATCTGGTACTCCTATAGTCTTGGCCTTGCTGTACTCCTTACATGGTGGGCTCGCCCAGATCACGTCGAAGTGGTGTCGGGGGTACAGCTTGTAGTTCCAGTGGAGAATGTCCTCAGTGCATGTTGCTTGCCACTTGGGAAGAATATCCACTGTCACCACTTCGCAGCCGTCGAACTGTCGTTGGAACTGTTGCTCTACAGATCCAGTCCCACAGAAGAGGACGAGGATTCTCACAGGGTGTTGCACTGTTGTGAGATGTGGCTGATAGACCTGACTGGCACCCTTACTGTAAACCTTCGGAGTGGGGGCTCTCATTGCCATGAGCTGAGCCCTCTGCTCCTGCTGCTGGCCGTGCGTCTCCCTACGCCTCTTTTCTGGAGCCCTCCTCTGCTTCTCCTCATCGGCCTCAAAGGCTCTCAGAGGTTCCAGCCTGCCTCCCTTGCCCTCCAGGTCTTCTCGAGTCCGCCACTGGCTGTGACTGTGTGGTAATCCCTTCCACTTGGTCAACCACTCCTGTACTGACCCGCCAGTTTTCCCGCCTAGCTTTCTGAAGCGCGTGCGAATGATGCGCTCCACCTCGCGCTCCTTCTGCCCTTCTACCATTACTGGCGGTGGTGCCATCTCCTCCCGTCTGCTAACAAAGTGATCTGCGCCTGACTGTACTGGGCTGAGCCTGTCTGCAGTGAAAGTGTCATGTACCTTCCAGTGCACGGGCAGCTCCAGTCTGTAGGCTGACGGGGCTCCTCGGTCCTGTACTGGCAGTTCTTGCTGTCGATCACTGTATAGACACTCTACTACTCGCAGAGGTCCGTGCCGCAACTTGCGCAGCTTGGGTTTCAAGCCCCTGTCACCGGGCAACGTCAAGTGCTGTCCATCCACCCACACCTGATCATTCACCTTGTACTGTTGGAGACGGTGCCGTGCATCGAACTGCTCTATCATACGCTGCTGAGCCAGTTGCAAACCTTCTCGTGCCGCCTGCAGCTGCTGCGCGAACTGCTTGGCCAGCTGGTGAGCGGTACCCTGCTTGTCCGCTGCTGTGCGACCTCCCTTCCTCCTCTTTGCGCCTCCCTCCAGAGCTGCGTCCATGAAGAGGTCCAACTGAGTCGCTGGCGCATGTCCATACACCAGTTCGAACGGTGAGAACCCTGTCACTGCCGACTTGGAGTCGTTGATGGCGTACTCCACTGGAGCCACCCACAGGTCCCAATCCTCCTGGTTCTCTGCCACGTAACAACGCAGCATGCGCTCCACAGTGTGGTTACTGCGCTCAGCCTGGCCATCACTCTGCGGGTGATAAGGGGTGGTGCTGGCTACCTTCACGCCCATCAGTCGCATGAACTCCTGAGTCAGAGCATCTCGAAAGCGCGGGTCCCGGTCGCACACAATCTTCATCGGGGCTCCGTGCAGTCGCCACACCGCATCCATGAACATTCTGGTCACCACCTCCGCTGAGCTATCGTTATACGCCATTGGAACCACGTGCACCATCTTACTCAGTTTACAAGTAAAGGTGGCGAAGGCATTCACACCTCTCTCTGTCGTGGGAAGCCCAGTAACAAAGTCTATACTCACCACTTCCCACAATCGACTAGGCACAGAGTGAGGCTGTAACAGGCCTGCTGGGTATCCTTGGCGCGGCTGGGTTTGCTGGCAGGTTACACAAGTCTTCACCCATTCAGCTACGTCCAGGTCCATTCGCGGCCACCAGAATCGTCGCCTGACTCTGTCCAGGGTCTTGTCCCTCCCTGTGTGACCCGCTGCAGGTGCTTCATGAGCCTCCCTCAAGACCAGCTCTCTCAGAGGGGAGTCGGGAGCTAAGACCACCTGATAGCGCCCTTCCGCCACTCTCCAGATGATGTTACTCACCAGTCGAAAATGCTCGGTGCGGTGATGTTGAGTGGCCAGTAGTTCCTGCTTCAGGGCTGAAAGGTACTCACTGCGCCTGTGTTCTGCTCGTAAGGCACGCAGAAACATGCCTGGTTCCACCACACCTGCCTGGTCCCTGATCTTGGCTGCTGCGCCCTTGAGAGTCACTGCTGGTGATGCTGAGGGTATTTCCCTTGGAGCTGTGATCTCTTCAAAGTGCTTTCGCTGCGGCTTAGCCAACACTACCAAGACGGGCCATGGAATGGGCAACTCCTGCAAGGCTGTACGGTGTCCCCTTTCTTCGCCAGGAGAGACGAACATCCGGTTGGGCTCCCCTTGCTCGTTCACTCGGGGTATGGTCTCTGCAATCTCCATTCCGTACTCTCGCAGCAAGGGCCGCCAGTCAGCCTGCGGGAAGTCAGGCAACAGGAACAGCGCGGCTGTGCTCTGGGGAGCGTGTCGGGCCTCTGAAGCATAGTGCCTTAGGATGTCTGCAATGCTCACCTTGGAATCCGAGAAGGGTGGGTTACACCACACCACGCGACCCCTCCACTGTTCCTTCAGACAATCTGTCCAGAACGTGTCCACCTGCCGGTTCTGCCCCATGAGGTCGCAGCATGCGTCCACCTGGAACCGTCCACCCAACACTTTCGCGTACTTGGCTTGCAATCGACTAAACTCGGACGGAATCAGCTTCCAGTCCTGATTGTCTACCAGGGGTTCCCCAGGTTGCATCCTTGGTGTGGGCTGCTGCTGTACCGCTGCTGGCTGCTGCTTCTCTGCTGGTCGCTGCTCATTCTGGGCTCGTGTCTGGACTCCTGCCATTGCTGGTAGCGCGGCCATCCTCTCCACTGTGACCATAGCGTCCAGCCATAAGTCCGGTGTTTCTGCCCACCAGAGACCGTTCAGCTGAGTTAGCTTACCGGTTACTTTGGGCTCACTGACCGGTGGGTACTCACCTTCCTCCTCGTCCGACGAGCTGAGCTCTAAGTCCAGGGGTGAAGTGGGGTCTTCCTCTTCTGCGACCTTCTTCAGGCCAGCCACCACGTCTTCTTCTGATTTCCCCTTAGCTCCCGCAGCTCTTCTACCCTCCTCTGCAGACACCGGCTGGTCAGTGCTCGGATCCACATAGCCAGTTTCCTTCAGCCCCTCTCGCGCCGTCGCCTGCACGTAGTCCGGTCACCGTGAAGCAGCGTCCGGTACCACCAGTGTGCGTCCTGGCACGTGCTCCATGGCGTGCACTCCTACCTCCACCAGGTCTTCGTACCACCTGGCCTGGCGTTGGCTGAGCTCCCGTCCAGGTGCAAATAACCACTTCAGAGGAGCATGATCCCCCATTAACCTGAACTCCGTGAATATCAGGTAATGTCTCCAAGTCTGCGTGGTGCAGTGGTGGATGGCGGCTAGCTCACGCTCACCTGCGTGGTAGTTCTGCTCGGCAGACGAGAATTGCTTACTCTCGAAGGCTATGGGTTGCAGGCCCTTGCCTAGATCCTGCATCAGCACGCCAGCTAATGCCACTGCACTCGCATCAGTCTGCACAACAAAGGGGCTGGTGCCGCGATGCGCTGCTTCCTGATCGGGCAAGATCAAGGTCGGTGCAGTGGTGAGAGCGGTCTTGAGGCGTTCAAAGGCGTGTTCCTGCTCCGGTCCCCATTCCCATGGCACTAGGTTCTTAGTTAGCTTGGTCAAAGGGTGCGCTAAGTCAGCGAAACCCTGTATGTACCGTCGATAGAACCCAGCCAAACCCAAGAACTGTCGCACGTGCTTCACCGTCTCCAGTCGCGGCCAGTCCCGTATGGATGCTATCTTGTCTTGCTGAGGTCGGCAGCCTGTGCGGTCAATGACATGTCCCAGGAAACGTACTGAGCGTTTAAAACATCGTAGCTTGGACTCCTTCAGCTTGACCTTATTCTGTCGACATACCTCCAAAACCTGCCGCAGGTGGTCCAGGTGCTCCTCGGGGTTGCGAGAGAAGATCATGATGTCATCCACAAAAACTCTGACGAACGGTAGGTGGCCCAAGTACTTCTGCATCATTCGCTGCCAGCACGAAGGGCTATTGGACAGCCCCATTGGCATGACCAACCACTCATAAGCTCCAAACGGCGTGGTCATCGCCGTCTTCTCGATTGCGTCCTCCTCCATGGGCACCTGCCAGAATCCCCACAGAGCGTCCGCGGTGGAGAAGATGGTCGCTCCCTGCAGGTCATCAATGAGAGACTGTACGTCAGGGAGAGGGTAACGGTCCTTCACAGTGATCTCGTTGATCTGGCGATAGTCGATCACCAGTCGCAGCTCCTTGGGGTTGGAGGGCTTGGGCACCATCAGGACTGGACTGCCCCAAGGTGAAGACGAGGGACGGATGTATCCCTTCGCCAAGAGCTCGTCCAGTTGTCCACGAAGTTGTCGCAACTCCTCCATGGACAGCTTGTAGCACCTCTTGTGTCGTGCACCATCACGGTACTCGGGGTCCACGCGCAGCGGCGATTTGTGGTCGCGGTCCACGACGCCCTCGGGAAGCTCCATGCCCACCACGTCCTGGTACCGCTGCTTCAGCTTCACCAGCTCGTCCAGGATCCATTGTGGTACCTCTGCGTCCTCCTCATCCGGCTTGGCCTCCTTGGTCTCACCTTTGTGCTTGCTGCTGTTCTGCTCATCACTGGGTGTCGCTGCAGCAGCTGGTGCCTCCTTCCTGAAACAGCTATGCCCATCTTTGCTTTGCCCTGTCTCAGCTTCTATAGGTGCTGCCAGTACTGGCTCGCTAACTCTGCGCGATCTCCTGTGGTTCACCCCTCTGCTCCTCCGTTGCTCCTGCTGCAGACGCAGTGCCTGCCCTGTTTTCCACAAACAGTATGCCTCCTCTTCCCACTCAGGTTCCAATTCCTCCGCGTGGTGCTGTGCAGCCTGCTCCCTGCGCTCTCGTGGAAGCATCTGGAACGCCTCCCATCTGGCCCTTGTGGGGTAAGGTCCCCAGTCTCGCACAGCGGGTTGCGCTGATGTGGGGCACGTCACCGGTCGCAGAGCACACACCTGCTCCTGTGCCCAGTCCTCCTGCTCTGTTGCGTCTTGTTCAGATTCAGACGAACTGCTGTCGGAGATTAGGGTGGCTACGCTTGCTACTGTACTGTCGCTGTTGCAGCCTTCCTCGTCAGAGGTAACTTCCCCCCCCCTTTGCCTAGCGTTGTCACCCTCTGCCTCCGATGATGATGATGAAGATGACTCTGATAAGGCTGCAGAGGCCTCTAAGGGAGAGTTGGGGTCGTCGGTGGCCTCCATTTTAAATGTGCCATCTGGAGCCAGATACATCAGGTACGCCTCCTCGCCGCTATTCTTCAAAGCTCGCAGGTCCTTCCTGGCTTGCTTAGTACTGATAAGCTGTGCCTCTACCAGTCCCATGGCCTGCCCAGACCCTGTAGATGACGACCCAGGGTTGCAACCCGCGATGACTACTTTCTGCGACCCATGTCCGAACTTCACGCTACCATACTGGGCGTAGTCAAATGTGACCTTCTTCTGTGCTCGTAGCCAGTCTCCGCCCAGCACTATGTCCACTCCGAGTGCTAATGGCATGACACGCAGTGTAACCTGTTTGGCATAACTGCCCTTACGTGTCTCGGCTGTGAGCTTCGGACGGACGCAAGAGTTGGCGTCGTACACGGTGCCATCTGCCACCTGCACCTTCATCGGCGTCTCGTGTTTCTTGGGCTGGAGTTTAAACTTCTTGGCGGCCTCCACAGAAGTGAAGCTAGAAGAAGCTCCAGAGTCCACCAAGACCTTTACTCGTACTCTGCCTACCCAAGCCCAGAAAATCAGCAGAGTGGGTCCCTTCGCGTCCATAGCAGCTAGTACATCTGCATCCAACCATTCTCCCCAGCGTCCAGACCCTGCGTCCACCCCTATCTCTGGTCTGATGCTGGCCAGTTTGTGCAGTCCTGGCTCCTTCTCAGGCGGATTCAGCTCCTCATCTGAATTGTCCTCCGGCAGATGGTACGTGCCGGCCTCTGCTATCTTGGCTTGCCAACGAGCCTGCCTGGTGACCTGATCTTCTGGTTCTGAATCACCAGGCCATGGCGCAGGTCGAGCTGCCTCTGCTTCCTGATGCGCCCGGGTGATCTTCCTCAGCTGGTCAACACGCTCCCGAATCTGCGCCAATGCACTTCTGACTCTGTGCCCGTGCACTTCCACTTCTTTCCTTCTGCGCGTTACTGTCTGTGCTGCTTTCCAGGCTGCTGACAGGTGTCCGTCGCGTAACCGTTGCTGGGCGTGTGATAGCACTGGCTGCTTAGCGCGATCCAGTTGTCGGCGCAGAGCTCTCCCGACCAGCTGGCGCGGGGCTGCTTCCTCTCTAAAGCGCACTCTTCTGACTCCTGGGGGCTGCAACGCGCGCTGGTACACCCCTTTTGAGCTAGGGGCTCCTTGACTCCCTTTGCCGAACAGAGGAAATCTGATCTGAACCTCTGTTGGTTGGGATGCCTGTGCTGGCGCAGCGTTTGGCTCAGTTCTCCCTGGTGCTACCACTGTGATTGGCCGTGACCTCTTCAGCCAGCGTAATGCCCGCCTCATTTTCTCCACCGCTCGCTGCGCTGGTCCTGGTCCGTGCCTCATCCGATGATCCTCTCTGAAGTGAGTGATCCACCGGTAGGTCTGACTTTGCCTGCCTCTCTCTGGTTCTCTTCCAGAGTCGGCCTCCCTCCTGATGGCCATAGCGAGGTGCGGAGTACTTACCTCGCGGGCCTGGGGGCCTATCCGCGTTGTCCGGGAGAGGCACCGGCCCCCGTCGACTCTCCCTCGGCAAAATCCATGTGCTCCGGGGCTACCAGTGCCAGCTGCTGCTCCACTATCCCGCCAGATCCAGTATCTATTCCCGCGTTCTTGAAGGTCTCGAAGGCCTCCTCCCAGATACATTTGACCCAGGCTGCTTTCTGCTGGGGCTGGTGTTGATGTGGGCAGTCGCGAGCCAGATGCTCCTTGGACTTGCATTTTCGACAGCCAGAGTAGATTGACGATCCTGGCAGCTGCCGGCCTTCCACTTCCGTTGGAGTCGTGGTCGTGGGCATGGCGTAGCATTGTTCCTTGGGAGATGCTTCTTCCTCCCAGAATTCTGCCAAAGGAGCTACAGGGAAGGGGGATTGATCGCGGGCAGTCTTCAGATGCGCAGGATCCTTGCGCTCCTCCATCGTAGCTTGCTCCACATATCTGCGCAGTAGCTCTGCCTCCCATCCAACCTTCCCAGAGCTCTGGTTGAAATCCACCTTTCCAACCAATTCCTTGTGGACTCTGGCATGCAGTTCTGGTGTCAGTCCACTTAGGAATATTCCCGGTAGTGCCGCTCTACTTACTGGTCCCGTCACCCCATGGTTATGCAGCATTTCCAACATGTCGAAGGACTCCATGAGTGAGTGATGGAAGGTGGCGGCGTTTCTTCCAGCGTTCTTGCCAGAGGCTTGACGAGCTCGCGACAGCATATTGGGTAAGATACTCAGGTGAGCGTCAGTAACACACGCTCGCGCAAGCGTGGCCACTAAGTCGTCCGGACTCTGCATCTGGTTGGCCAACACTTTCTGATTTAGAACTCCTTGCGCTGACCCCTCCACCCGGTCCCTGATGATCAGTCGTAGTTCTTCTGGCACGGTGGTGATGGTGGCCCCTTCCTGATCTCCATCGTCGCAGGACTTCTTCTTCGTCAACGCCCTCTTCACCAGTGCCTCCTTGAAGTGATCTTGCAGTTCTCTCATGAACTTCTTCAGGGGAGCTAACAGATGTCCAGATGGTCTGTCCCCGCTGGGGCTATCCGTAGGGCATGTGTACGTGGTGATGCGGTCCCGTAGTTTCCGTAGAGAAAGCAACAATCTGTCCTCAGCTTCCAACTCCTTCAGCTTGGTATAGTCTGCCCGCTGTTGATCCCTCTCTGTCTGCTCCTGCTCGACTGGTCTTCGGGGCGGTGGACAGTTCGGAGGTTCTTCCTCAGGTTCCTCTGGTGGAGGTGGAGGCTGGGACTGTCGAGGGGGTTGTGACTGTGGTAAAGTGACACTGGGAGTTGGGATGTTGGGCAGTTGGGCCAATGCACCAGACCAGGGCGGCTGAGTACAATTCTGACAGAGTGGAACTTGCTCACACGTTCTGTTGGGTCCCAGCATGACGTCCCATACTAACCCAGAGGCGACCTTAACCCCTCCAGCTGGTGACAACAACAGTCTACCGCATCTGCTGCAATCCGTGCCGCTCTGAACAGCCTGATCCCGTCTGGGTCCTACCAGCTGCATCACCGGGCTGATCAGTGACTCCCGAGCTCTGTGGTTCTGAGCGTGCCCATAGCTAATCGCTAGAGTGGAGTACTGTTTGGCTATGGCCACGGCTGTCTGAGCATCAGCATCGTGGCGCCTCACGTAGTCCCTGATACCCTGTTCTACAGTGATGGGTACCAGTGGGTCTCTCCACTCTTCCAGGGCTTCGTGGCTTGGTGGGGCTGCCTTAGCCGATGACGCTGAGCCTGATGCTTCATCATTGCCAGACTTGGACGGGGATCCTCCGGACTCAGATCGGGTGGTTATGGCTAAACGCCACGCCTCGTCGGGACTCAGTGAGGGATGCCGAGCCTTAGTCCAGTCATACCAGACCCACTCCGACTCTTCGGGTGAAGGGACTACTGCGCAGATGGCCTCCTTTCCCTTCAGAACCTCCCTCTGGGTTGCTATCAAAGCTTCCCAGCCCTCCTCTTCCCAACTCACCACTTCACCTCGAGCTGCTGCCAGAGCGACGGCCTTCTGGCGCTCTTCTGGGAGGCACTCAAAAGCCTGGTCCCGCAGAGCCTTGTCTTTGAACAAAGTTCTGACAGCCATCCCTTCTGTCAGCTCAGGCTCCAGAGCTGATACTCGAGAGGCAGGCTCCTCATCTACAGCCTTCCCTTTTGCTGCCTTGACTGCCCTCTTCTTGGCTAACTGCTTCTTCCGCCTCCGTTGCCGCCTGCTGCTGCCGCTGCTGCTACCTCTGCCTCTACGCCTGCTGCTGCCGCGGCTGCCTCGCTCCGGGGAAACTGTAGAATCGCTGGAGTCACTGGACCCGCTGCTGTCGCTGCTGGGAGGGAAACGAGGAATTGGTGAGAAGCCAGGGGGATATGCCAATCCGCATCTGGGTATTTCCTCCCACTGCGGCACGGATGGTTGCCTCTGGGCCTCTGCTGGAGCCGCTGAGAGTGCTGTGAAGCGTTCCGAGAGTGCTGAGAAGGTGTTGCGGGTGGGGGTCGCTCCTCTTTCCTTAACACGTGCTCTGCCAAAGTTCACTCCTGCAAAGAGTTTCTTTGGTAGCCCTTCCTGGTGTAGCAGAGTCCCGTGTTTAAGGGCACGCCTGTATTCCCTCTCTGTCACTCCGGCCTGTAGCACAGCCAACTCCTGCGGGGAGGCCGGATGCCAAATGATCTTCCCGCTCCGGGTGCGTGGTTCATTGTAGAACCATTGCGTGAGAGTCTTCTTTTCCTCAGCTGACAGTGCAACTATCTGCAACCTCACGGGGGCTGAAGCCTGCGATTCCGCGCTGTCCCCACTGTGGTCGCTCCACGCAGTGCTGGTTCCCTCTATCCATCTGATCACCCGGACCTTCTGGTCCTTCCCGCACTTGCTGTACGCACGGTCCAGAGCTATTTGCTCTGGCGACCGGAAATCCTTCCTTCGGTCTGGCGATCTCTGCCTGTCCCCCTGAGGAACTGAGGGTTGCCCAGCTGGCTGAGCCTGCCGAGCTGGCTGAGCTGGAAGCTCTGATGCCTGGAGACGGGCTGATTCTCTCAAAGCTCTGACAGACCGTGCTCCTTCCTTCAGCTGCGGTCCGACTCTCTCCAGGGCAGCCACCAATTCCCGGCTGGCCAATTCCCCTCTGGCTTCCATCGCTGGGCGCGGTGTCGCTGGAAGGGGTAGTGCTGGAAAGTCCTCTGCAGAGACACAGGAATCAGGCAATACAAAGTCCGCGTGTTGCAAGGCTGATGCTGGCTGAGTCAGGTTCTCGCCAGAGCCTCCGGCGCTCAGGACAGGTGAGGGATTCTGATCGCGAATCGCTGGAACTGCGCCTGCTTGGGCGACTGGGGCCACACCTGCCTTGGCCGCTAAAGCAGCGTTTGCTGACTGTCCCGGCATTGAAGGTGAGGATGCCGAGACAGTCGAGCTAGAGGACGCTTGACCAGTCGCAGTCTGACTGACAGCGGCTCTGCTGCGCTGGATCAGAAGCTCAGTACGTTCTGGTAGCTTCCTGGTTCGTTCAGCGCGCCCCTCGCTGGTTACAGCCAGTCCTCCCAGCGTCGTCGTCGAGCCAGTTCGTGTGTCGGTAACAGCCGTAACTCCAGACACCGATGGCGTTGTAACAGCCGTACCTTCAGACACCGATGACGTTGTAACGACCATATCTCCAGACACCGATGACGTTGCGACAGCCGTATCTCCAGACACCGATGACGTTATAACAGCCGTATCTCCAGACACCGATGACGTTGTAATAGCCGTATCTCCAGACACCGATGACGTTGAAATTTGGCCAGAGCCTCCGGCGGAAAGGGTCGACGTGGGGACCCTATCCCCCACCATTGGGCAAGTGACAACAGTGGCACCTCCAGTCACCGATGACGTTGGAATTTTGCCAGAGCCTCCGGCGGAAAGGGTCGATATGGAGGCCCGATTCCCCGCTTTCGGGCAGGAGGTCGCAGAAACGGATTGTGCTGCCAGTGCTGCCATGTTCATCCGTTCTAAGTCCTGCAGCTTAGTGGCAATCGGAGTGAAAACAGGGGTATGAACAGGGGTCTCCAGTGCCGGAATAACCCCTACTGGCTCACTGGGCAATGTACTCAGTGGTACTGGGCTCACTGGTACTTGCACAACTTCCCCCCCCCCTGCCGAGGGGGTAATTCCTGCGCTGGTAACGTGCACTAAAGGTGTCACAGCAGGTGGTTGCTGCACAGCTGCTTCCGTCACTGGAACAGGACAGGACAGGGCCCAATTCGGTGCCACGGACGCCGTGGGGTACGGTGAAAGCTCAGGCACTGGCAAATTCGGCACCGGGGGAGACAGCATACCCGGAGAAGGGTACCCCATTGGTACGCCGTACGCAGCCGCTGGCAACGGAGTGTTATGTGGCCACAAGGCACGTGGCGGCAGTTGGTGCTGCTGACCGTACTGCTGTTGTTGCAGAAAAATTTGCTGTTGAAAATTCCGCTGGTGAGCTAAATCCTCACGGGGCTGCGGCTGCCAAAATTGACCGGCTGGCGTTGTCATAATTGGGCTGCCGTTGGAGCTGCGCTCGTCGTACCCACTGTGGGGGCCAGAAAAATCGTACGAATTCCGCGGAAATTGCGGCGGCGCCGTCATAAAATTACGCTGCGGCAGTTCGTGCAAAAATCCGTACGCAGAATTCACATCAAGCTGCTGCGTTGAGCCAACGTACGAGAGTCCAGGTTGCGTGTGCGCAACCGATTGCGGAAAGGCGTGTGAAACAATTCTGGGGTCGAGCGATTCAGAGTAATTCGCCGCCGAAAGAAACTGCGATTGCCCCGTGGAAGCCGCTACAGCCGTGTGCGGCGGAATTCCATGCTGAAAGTCCATGATTGCGTTGTGAGTGAACGCACGTAAACGGCAGTGAACTCACACAGTACGGGCGATAAATTTTTGCCGATTGACGCCGATTTCGGTTGAACAAAAGGCAGATCCCGCGGAAAGGTACCTGCAAAGACGAATTACATCACACTTGAACGTGTGGTATATGCATTCAGGAACAGTATATGATATATTTTCCGTCGATATTCGCAGCCCTGACGAAAGGCAGACGCAATTAAGCGCGTTTTACGTCGTTGTCTTCAGAATTCTCGTGGGAACCCGCGGAAAGGCCTCGCGGGGAAGTCGTGTGCCGATAATTGTACACCCGAAGTTGCAGTCGGCACAAACAGGTCGCGTCTAACGCAACCACGCTGATACCAGTTGTTCGGGGGTGCTCTCTAAGAGCTTCTAAGACTACTTACACAATGCAGGGAACCTAGTTCAATCCTACAAAGAGATATATATTGCTGTAAGCATGATACATATATGTGAATCGGATCTTTCTTAAATGTCGGAGTTACAACAGCCAGGTGTGGCTGTTCACAGTAACAAATTCAAAACTGTTTCATTCAGCCTGCTCGGCTGCTTTATGCCATGGTTTCCGATCTCGAACTTTCGAACATAACTCGATGTCGACTCCTGTCAGGTCCCATCATACTTCATGAGAACTCGATCTGTCACATCATAGAATCTGCCGACTAGCCCAGTTATATCATCACTATATTCCGAGCCACTCCATATCACTCTGAATAATTATAACTGTGCTGACTTGGCAATATTGGAGGCCTACCAGCTTTCCCTCCAATTTCTCTGACTGCTGGTTTTCCCACCAAAACTCACTTTCGGGTCAGGCATTTCTGTCAGTCATTTCTGTCAGACCCTCTTGTCATCTGGTCACATAAATGCCTGTCACTGATGACTGTCATAGTACCCGTCGCTCGTAGCTCTGACGCGCCATCATACTGCCTCGTGACTTACCCTAGCACAGCTTACATGAACTCTGGGCAAACTGGCGGGGTCTACCATTGCGACAGTCGTGTGGAATGCCGTGCATGCCTTCGGTACCGTGGCCCACGCAAAGGAGAGGAGAAATGGTTTGTGGAGTCCAATGGGTTGCAACACACTTCAACTAAAGTAACAATCAAGCTCCCTCGAGGCGCCAGACAAAGGAGTCCCGCACGAATTCAAACAAAAGGTTAAAGCCTATATTGAAGCCGGGGACATCCCATCAAGAATCCTAAACAAGCTAACGCTACAGTTCCGAGGCCAGCCCTCTATTCTCGCTCGTCTCCCTTCCCTTAAGCAAATCGGCAACATGAAACGCGAGTTCACTCGCAAAGCAACTGGCGGGATCAAATTCGAAACGGTGGCCGATCTCGTCGAACACACCAAAGGATTGGAGCTCAAACCCACATACCCGCCAGACGCCGATGTGAACGCGGTTGTTGTGCTTCCTAACGGCGTCTTCGAATTCGGCGACAACTTCGGGTTTTGTTTCTTTACACGAAACATTTTGCAAAACGCGGAACGCGCGCGGGATGCTTGGGGCGGGAGCTTTCCAGGCGAAACAGACGGGAGCTGGAAATTCCTATATTGCGGGTGGCCTATTCTCGCATTCGGTACCCACAGCATTTATTACGACACGGACAAATGCGCTATTCGCCACAAGTTTCGACCTATTAGTTTCATGTTCACGAAGGGCGAGTCAGAGCAAGCATTTACCAGATTATTTGAGTGCACAATCGAAGCTATTCAACTCTTATTCACTTTCAGAATCGAACTATCTACAGCAGCTAGCGACAAGGCAGATGCAATCAAGGCCGCGTTCGCTAGAGTGTGGCCTAATGCCAAGTGGGTAACCTGCTGGCCCCATATTTCCATGAAGCCTAGGAAGGAGTGGATGAAGTTGATGGTCGCAGAAGATAAGCAGCCGGTCTTGGCTGCCTTGAAGGAGTACCTAACCCGCCTGCACAAGACACGCTCGCGAGAGCAATTTCAGCAGCTGGCAAAGTTAGTTGGTTATCAACTACGCTTGAAGAAAGAGGAGCAAGTTGCAAACATCCTGGACAAGGAATACACCTCCCCACCCTATGACGCTTGGTACGTCACCGCTTCAGGCGTTGTGTATTGCAGCCCCTCATCGCAACCTATTGAGGCCTACTGGAAAACTGTGAAATCGACAAAGCTATATCAACTACGTGCTCGTCTTGACAACATGATGCACGAGGGTATCAAGAACTGGCTATATTTGGACGCGACCACTGGTCTATGCGAACCCATATCGAGTGACAATGGCGGTGTCGTGCCGCCAGCAGAGGTGATTGCATCTGCTTATGATAAGCTCGCGTCGAACGCCTACAATAAGGTCGCTGGTGTGTACTACGTGAACACGAAGGAAGCTATCGACGAACCGGTGACTGCGACACGAGTTGAAGATTACAATTCCTGGCCTTCACCAGCGAGGTGGTCTCGGTGGACATCCAGAACCGATGGAAGCCCACTCATTGCGAAAACATCCTGCACTGGGACTATCGGCAGTTCTCGCCCAGGCACTTTGACGTCATTTGGGCGAGTCCTCCATGCACGGAGTATAGCCAAGCTAAGACGGTGGGGATACGAAACCTGCGCGGTGCTGACAGGCAAGTACGGAGAACGTTGGAGATCATCAAGTACCTCCAGCCGAGCTTCTACTTCATCGAGAACCCGCGTGGTCGAGCTCCTCATGGGTTGCACACTCGCCGATGCATGCAAGGGTTGCCACCCCCGCATCTAGCTACATATAGCAAGTATGGTAAGCCCTACAAGAAGCCCACCCACTTCTGGACCAATGCGCCTATCACGCGTAGAGCAGTCATAAACTAATGTAACATCACCCTAACGGTAACAAGTAGCCCTAATAACATGTATCGTACTTGGTGAGATTGTTACTTGAGGTCTAGGGTCATAATTAGGGCTTCAACTGTCAAAATAACACGCGAGTCGATTAAGAGTTTCGATGAAATTCACGTCGTTGATACTCCGTGTCGTCCAATTTCAACGCCATCATGCAACCCGCCTTGAACGGACCTTTCCGACACTATTTTCCAAAATGAATTCAGGCAAGAATTCGCGTTGTTATCGCGAGAAACGTGCAATTTTCAAATACCAAAAATTCCGTCCGCCGTTTAGGGGTTAAGGAACGGTTATACTGATATTTCGTGACGTTTGGGGTCGTTGTTTGGATTACTTCTTCGAAAGAAAATGACGTTTTAGACGTAAAAATTGCGCCCAAGTTCCCCAAAGCTCAGCTCTCCCCCTGCAGTATACCGTGAGTTACGCACAGGCCGTGTTGAGTTGCGCGGAGTCACACTCAGACACGCTATTGATACCAAATGTGTCAGGGGCACTACGACAGATACTCGGAATGATGTTTTTGATTGAAACGTGCAAAGGTACACAATTCGGTTTTTATAATATACTGGATCAGGGCCAGATTGAGGTGCAAACGATAGTTCGGTTCCGAGTTCTGAAGGCTAAACACTTCTCAAGTGCTCTACTTATTCACTCGTCACTCGGGCTGCAGGGTCAACCACCCGGCACCCGATGTCACACCACGGCCCAACGTTCAATTCCTGATCCGATCTCATTTCTAATTCCGATTCGTCATTCTCGATTCAGATGTCACGTCGACGGACTGACACGATGACTGTCATACAGTACTGTCATACTACTGTACTGTCATAGTGTCATAGTGTCATACTGTCATACCCCCGACATCTGATACTCGATTTCATTGTCTTTCTGATCCCGATGCGAATCCGGCCATTCCCCGAGGGTCTGACTAAGTGCCACGATGACCCCCCCACAGTGCTGTCATACTACTATAGTGTCATACTGTCATACTATCATAGTGTCATACCCCGGACATCTGGTACTCATTCTCATCGTGATTTCAAGCCCAAATTCACTGTCATCGTGTCAATCCCAGATTACTCCCGATGACACACACAGACGCATAGACATATCGGCTCACGCTGTGCCTCCGGGCACAGCTGCTGTATCTTCGACATCCTAGCAACACAAACTAGATTCGGTTTCTAATGCGAATTTCAGTTTTTACTGATCGAGTGGTCGTTCGGCGGTTTGATCGGTCGGTAAATAAATAGTCGACGGAGGGCTGCCGTATCTTCCACATACTTGCGACAAAAAAACTAGATTCTGTTTCCGATACAGATTTCATTTTGATTGATCGAGCGGTCAGTTGACGGTCCAATCCGTCGGTCGACAGACAGTTGCGACAACCGAAAGGTTAAAATTTTGGACGACGAAACTTTTTGGGGCACCTTGACACTGTTCGAACGACCATGTCGGATTCGTGTCTCCATTTACTTTCTGAAAACCTTCTTTACCCCTTCAAGGGAACGAACAGAATTCACTGTTTTTGGGGGAAGATTCTGTCCGGTGGTCTCGCGACAAAAGAATACAGTATTTTTCGACAGCGACAAAAATGACTAGTGGCACGACAAAAATCGTGACCAGGTACCCCATTTATATCGATGTGCCGGGTCTGGGATTGCCTGTGACACGTTATTGGTGATTTTGCAGGTGACACGCCATATCGGGTGGGCAAAACTGCCTGTACATCGCCGATACCTATCTCAAAGGAACGGACTTCCGAAAAATCGAACACGCAGATCGGACACAACACCACCAACTGCTGTGCCCTCTGATGATACAACGATGTTCAAAGCAATCGGCGGATCAACTGCCTCAAACTGCGGTGAAATCTACGGAGAACCTCGGAGATGTGTGAGCGCTTTAGCCATAGAGTGGCACAAAGAAATGAGCTGAGCACGCTTCAGCGCGTTCACCTTCTCCACTACGCCAGCAACACGCTCCTCCTCCAACCAAACCTGAGCGGTAACCATGTGGCACAAATCAACGTGCTACGATGCGTACTTATACACAAGATAATGAAACCACCCCGCCGTAAATCCCCAAAACCAACCGTACTGTCTAAGCGAAAGTGCAGAATCTGACTTAAGCGTCCCACAAGGCGTGGAGACGTATAACTGTGCCAAGAGACGATCTGTCGTACCGGCGCCAGGTGGTCCTCAACGACAATGGCTCCGTGCGGTGGAAGTTCGTGCTGATCGGTACTTGGGAGCCGCCCACGCTCCACGAGACAGATATGAGGTGTGTTCAGGGGGCCTGGCCGTATATCGTGGTGAGCGATGACGGGAGCCTGAGGCGCTAGGAGCGTCAGTTGCGGTACGGATGGTACCTGGCAGATGCTACCAGGCCCAAGGAGCCCGTTCAGCCGTTCAATGTGAACGCGCGGCCCGGGCGCTCGGGCGCATGGCCCGGGGGCTCTGCTCGGCGTCCAACCCTAATAACGTCCACGGTCGAGGAGTACAATGGGGATCCCTTACACGGGACGTCGCAAACCGTCGATGGACGAGGAGTCCCTCGAAGATCCGGTGGTGGGTGGGCAAGCAGGAAGCCCGGAGGCAGGAGCGATCCCTGACGCGTAATGCTGTTACGGAGGGCATCGAGATCGCCTACGTGGATTGTGACCCTTCGGATGACAAGCCTGCCTCCCCGGCCTACAGCCCGACGTCCCCGGTGCACTGTCCTACGTCACCCTCGGACTCGGGTGCAGTGGTGCCGGATGCCCCCGTCTGCACGGTCAAGGACTGTGTGAGGTGTGCTCAGAAAAAAGGAGCGAGCGTCACCGTGGATCCGATCCGGGAGACGGGCAACGAGCATCCGGCCGTGGAGACGATGGCAGGTGGAGCTGGAGGATCACGTGGTCTCATAGTAGATCCGCCGACATCATCGGACAATGATGCTGACGTAGCGCCTCGTAGGATACCGAAACGTCGGCGCAAGAACGTGGCACCCAACCGGGCCAAGTACCCTCTGGCAAAGCATCCTCGACGTTAGATCTCTGCTTAGCCAATCGGGCAATCATAGGATGGGTTGGTCAGATGGCATCAACATTGAAATGTGATTGTCGATTTAGGCAAGTTAAGTGGACAATGATTGGTCTAGAACGATTCGGGTGTTACATTAGTTCTAGAGTGATTGGTCATTGCTGTCCATCTGAACAATGTAATAAAGGTTCAGCCGACAGAGTAGTCGGGAGCTTATTTTGGATTGATTCAACAGTGTCGTGCTGTCCGCATTTTCGTTAACACTGGTGTATCTTTCCTGCCATAAAGATAATCTTGCTTATTCGTTTACCTTAAAGTGTACCCTTGTTCAATAACTGAAGGATAGAGCTGAAATAAAATAATTTCTACACTAAAATTCAGCTCACGCAAGCGTGAGAGGGACCATAACCTGCTGGAAACAGCAAGATCAGTAAGGGGAGAACGCTCCCGGCAGGTTAAAGAACGAACTTAAGATGTGATAAACATACGAGATAAATACCCGGACAGACATAAGCAGAGTTGCCGAAGATGAAATACCAAATATGGCACACGACAGTACGAACATGTCACAATGTCATTTCTAGCATAAACTTCATTTGGCGGTGTCGCGGTACTTAGATCTTTTTTAGCGAAGCGTGACCCATCCCTACGCATCGAACTTGCTCATTTCCATCCAGAGCTTCGTGGCGACATTTTTTATTGCGTTTACCAGCTTTTCCAAACCGAACTACTCGAAATCATCGCTGCGGTTTGGCAGTGATGAAGTATCTCTTCTGCTTGTTCACACTTCCGAGCGCAAGCAGTGGGATGTGGTAAGGCAAGGGTGGCAGATAACTTGATATTCAACACTCCTAAAACGTTATCCGTGTAAAGTATTATCAATGATGCTTAAAAAAGCATAATTGTCGGAAGGAATTGTCGAATTTTGAAAATTCAGCCCGCAAGCTGTTCAGGCAGGCAGCTACAACGCCCCCACCATAAAAGGCGGATACGCTGGCGCGCCGCGTGACCAAACTGCGGCGAGTCCTGTGATTCCACCCGACAATTTTGGAGTACAGGCACTCTTCAGGCATACTGAAAGAGCGCTCTAATTATGACCAATCGCCACGAAAACTGCTACGCCGCAATCGTCAAAGTGCGCTGAATAAGGTATTTCCGAATATGCGGCAAAAATAGGCTCCTGGCAACCGAAAAGTCGAATTATGGGACAATCACTCGCATTTGATGTCCTAGGATTTATATCTAATGCAAGGTTATTAATTGGAATAAAGACAATGTATGGCATGGCATATCGCCAAACGATACTGATGACATTGCCATTGCCGCCTCGCCATCGCCTGTTCGCCACCCCAATGCTATGGTATGGCATGCGCCACACGGACAGTCGAGTGACACTGTGTTTCACATTTCACATGCTTGGAAAATTAAAAGCGCATTCGTGCTCCACATCGCGCTTCGTCAGCCTCACTAATAACACATCCACACGGCCTAGTGGAGATCCCCTAGATCGACAAGCCTAGTATAAACAAAGGTAGACCAACTTTTGACTTCTATATTTCAAAACCGTCTTTGAGGATGCCAACTGACCTTTTTCAAGACTTTTCCTCAAATTAGAAATTCAAGCCAAAATTTCCAGTAGCGCAGAAAAGAAACTTTGTGTCCATGACCTGACAACTTTTGTGTTTACCGTCTCTTGTCTATCAAAAAACGGTGCAAGCACCTGCTGTCGTGCTTCTGTTTCCTTGAAGCCAACGCCAATCGAGAACGGCGATGCCACTCTTGCCATGGAGAAATTGATGAGTAAGTCGAACCTTTTAATACCACTTTTCATGAGAAAGTCGTCGACGTTCCGATGAAGCGGATAACCATAGGTAGCAGGGCGCGTGGGCAAAGGGGTCGCACTCAACGAGAACGAGAACGGCTTCTAGACCGGCCGGGATCATAGCGTAGCAGATCGTAGCGACCCCATGGGTTGCCATAGTCCGATTGATAGCGATCCAAGAATCTGCCGATCCTATCATCGCTTCGCATATCATCGCTTCGCATCTTCGCCTTCCCCTTGGACAGCTTTCCCTTGGACCCCTTCCCCTTGGACCCCATACCCCGTATCCGATTCTTCATCAGGTCCGAGTCGTTCAAAAGTTGCAAATTCTTCTTCGAGATCTGCACCTCGCCATCCCAGGGTTCTGTGAACTCCTTCACAATGTCCAAGAGATATGCTTGCTGCTCAGCGTTGCCTTGAATGCGAAGCTCCCCGCTTGGCAACTGCAAATGGATGCAACCTTTCACCCTCGGGTTCCGATACAGGTAGCTCTTATTCCCGAACTTCGCCCCCCTCGCCGGAATCTGTGCAGACAGAAGCAATCCCCGTCCAACCCCCGCCCCACCATGCCATCAACTCCACATGCATCATACGGTGCCTCCCTAGCGGCTCCCTGGCGTCAAAAGCCGCACTGGCGGAGCCTATATATCGCATGTCGAGGCCCAGATCACAACCATTGAGTTCAAGTTACGTCCGCAGATCTAACAGCTGGGGAAAACTAAAGAGAAAAGAAAAACACAGACGAACAACATCCCACATCAAAGAAACGTAGATGCTCTTTGGTGATGCCACGGCGATACCACTTGGGCCACTGACAATATACGACCAAGGAGTCCCACCAGCTCGTCATCTGGCCAGGGATCATGGGGCATGTCTGACAAGGCCCACCTGCTGCAAAGACCCGCCTCCGCCTTCCTCCTCCTCCCCCATGGCCTCGTCCACCAGTGTCTGCAAGGAGCGCCCGCTCCCGGTGAAACGGCGGCGGATCCGCTTGGCGTCAGCCAGCATCTCCGCCTGAACCCGTGCCACGAATTGTTGTCGAGTTTCGGGCATTCGCCTCCCGCTCCCGGAGGCGCCCACCTTCGCCTTACGGCGTTTCCAGCTCTTCGCCGGCAAGGGGGACCGCCAGGGGGTCAGGGGAATGCCGTCCGGGAGGCGCACACTCCCGTGCAGCACCCATTCCTCGCCGGAGAGGCTCTTCTCATCCTTGTGGATCCACGACAGCTTCACGCCGTACAACGCATCGGAGCTCTTGTGGAAGCGCAACACACCGACCGGGAGTAGAGGACGCCGAGCGTAGGCTTGTGTGGGCTTGATCACCTTGTCGTTGTACACCTGCACGGGGTCTTCCCGCATGATCAGCCACTAACAACCAAAAAAGCATGCCCTCCTCATGGGGACACACACCCGCTCGACCGACGCAGCCCAGCCGAGATCCACCTCGACCATCCTCATTTGCCCTCTTGCACGCGCTCAACTCGGCACCTGGAGCCAAGAGAGCGCCACTTGGCGACGCATGTGCACACAGAAAGACGCAAGCTCGGCATCTGGCATGCATGCCTGGCCGTTGTGCGCAGATCTCAATGGATCTTTTCACAGGTTGGGAGATGTCAATAAGACTGTTATTATGCTGTGATAAATCCTGGCATAGTTGATGAATCCTAGCAACGGGTACCGAAGCACGATCGCCACCACCCTTCGCGGGTTAGCCCTCTCAATCGCCGATTCCCGGAGAGCCCCACACGCCCTCTAACGCCGGAGGCAGACAAACTCTGCTCTGAGGCTTGCTGAGGGAATATGATATATTTGCCGGCAAGCTGTCTCTATTTCGTCCATCGTTCTGCATCAGAGGCCTCACCCGAATTGAGCCAATCAGAGGTCTCACCCGACATGAACCAATCAGACGCCTTACCCGACTTGAACCAACCAGAGGCCTCACCCGAATTAAAGCAACCAGAGACCTCACCTGACATGAACCAATCAGAGGTTTCACCCGACATGAACCAATCAGACGCCTCACCCGACTTGAACCAATCAGAGGCCTCACTCCACTCAAATCAATCAGCCCACCCCACCATTGAAGGAGTGAAGGGAGGGAAAGGTTAAGACGAAGACGCCCACAGACCATGGCGATCGCAACGGTTGCTCTCTCTCTCTCTCCCCCCCGCAGAGGCATCGAGCTCTCTGTGAGACCCTTCCCCCTATGCCCCAGTGCTCGCACTCATTTGGCAACGCGCCGAACGTAGCAGGGCTACCCATGCATGGCGCTGATCGACGACACGGGTTGCGACTGCCGGGCCAAAGGCGAGGGGGCGCTGCGGCGCTAGGGCGCAGGCAAGCGGAGCGCTGGGGCGGCCTCCGAAAGCGCACCGCCAGGAGCTCCGGGCTGCTCAAATCGAGCATCAAGCAAGGAGTGGAGGGGTGTACCATCCGCAAGGACCCGGCGCGAACTCCGGTGATATCAATCAACGTGTCGAAGGCTGACTCATCTGCATCGGGCTCTGGGTGCGCGACCGGCTTGGCCGGGGCCCGGTCCAAGTCGTTGCGCCAAACCGTCTGCGTGGCGCTCGGAGGAGGGCTGGTCGTGAGGCGGGTCAGCTCCCTCTCGAGGTTGCCGAGCCAAGAGTGCTCCACCGCGCCTTTCTTGAAGCCGTCGATGCTATGGAGCCGGATGGCGTGCGCGCGCTCCCGGTCAACCACCAGATCCGGCCACACGCAGTGGTACGACGTCTTTGGGCAGCCCTTCTCGTGGTTCGGGCCGGACGCCGAGAACAGCACCAACTCGAGAATAGGCTCCTGCCCACCCGAGCCGGCCCACGTCACTCTCATCACCCTCTTCTCCATCCAAGCCCGACCACATCACTCGCATCACCCTCTTCTCCACCCGCGCCCGCCCACGTCACTCACATCACTCTTTTCCACCCGGCAGAAGAGAACTTTACGCAGCAACTCGCTAGGCCTAGCAAATATCGATCACCTCCACAGATCCCAATTGGATAGAGCAGAGCCGCTGCGGGTATCCTAGGAGCTTGCAGGACTCCATCGCACGGTCGCCCGTCGCATCCTCCAGCCAGATCAAGGCCTTAGGCGGTAAGGAGGTAGAGACAAGTACGTGCAGCATCTCGTCAGCCCGCTGCCCACGGCCCGTCCAAGCGAGGGAGAAGGGGGATAACCTTGGGGAAGAGCTTCCACAAGAGGTGGGCGCGGAACTCCCAGAAGTGCGTGTGGTGCAGAAGGCTGTCTGGGGGTTGGGCGTGCACGCCGAGCGCCTTCGCATCGATGTCGAGGTCCTCCACATAGGGGTGGTGGATGGTCGACATCTCTACGAGCGTGAGCGGAGCGTGCGCTGCGTAGCAAGCCGCAATGGCCCGCGCCAGCTGCCGCTGCGCGCCTGGCTCATCCGGGACCAGCAGCTTCCCAGTGCTCGTGCAGTAGTCGCGCCCGCCGCGCAGACTGGAGTGCGTGTACATTCTCCCGGTGCCGCTGTACTCGAACTTCCGCAGGAAGCTGCGATGGGCGTCCGTCGTGCTCATGGGGGGCCGAGGCCCGCCAGGTCCATCGGGCCTGCCGCGCCCGACGAGCCACATAGCATGCCCGAGGCGGACGCTCACGTTGGCGATGCACTCCGCCACCCGGTCCGCGGCGTCCGGCGCGGCGGCCCGGTTCGCAGCTAGATCCGCAAAAATCGCCTCCAAGACATCCGCGCGCTTGCTCGGAGTGAACTCTTCCTTCTCCTCGAGCACCGTGCACACTCCGATCTGCTCGTACAGCGTAGATAGCGCCTCGGGGCATAACGCAACCTGCCCAATCGCGCGTAAGCTCTCCATCGGCAGCGCCTACATGGCAGCAGGACACATCCTCACCCACCGCAACTCAGCATCGCTGGCAAATCAACCTTCAGCATGATCCGCCTTATCGCGCGCACGCTCTCCAGCAGGGGCGAGGGGGGGGATGGCGGCATGAGGTTGAGGCATACTCATGGAGGCACGCCCACTGAGTGCGCACGCGATGCTCATTGTGCCTGCACACCGTCGAAATGCAGCTGGCGGCGTCCCCCCTCCAAGAGGACCCAGAGCAGCCACACATCAGGCGTGCCCCAACTTCATCCGAGTGGACCCCCAGCAGCCACACGGTCGCATTGCTGGAGGGGCAAGCCTGCCGTCCAATGCTATGATCGGCATTCACGACTTCACTCGAGGCGCTTCGGCAGCGAATGCCGCTCGCTACTCAGAGGCGCTTGCCACGAGCGCTTGAGCGAACCCCCACGGCATTCCGTGTGCTACTTCCGTCAGCTGGGATATGGCAAGTTTGGCTGAACTCCTGGCAGAAAGATGGGGGGAGAGCGGGGAAGGAGACAGCGCCTCACCTTCCCGTGCTCCTGCAGGATGGCCTTCTTCACCTCGGCTGCCAGCGCACTGCTGCCGAGCAACTCCTTCGTGGCAAAGTCACTGCCGGGAGGCGGCTCGGGCATGGAGCTGGTACCAAGCAGCTTGTGCTGCACGGCCTCCTCCAGGGCGGCCCTACAGGCGTCGCTCTCTTCAGACGTCAGTCGTAAAATGGAGTCCGTCGTATCCATTGGCAGCGGCAGCGGTGGTGGAGGCAGCAAGGATGCCGGCGCCGGCGCCGGATGCAAAGGTAGCGATGGTGGCCGTGCTGTCGGTTGAAGAAGCGTCTGGCCGGGCTCAAAATCTGGCTCGTCCTCGCTCGACATGACGTATCGCTCCGTGCCAAGGACGGGCTCGTCCTCGCTCGACATGACGTATCGCTCCGTGCCAAGGACGCGCTCCTGACCAGGCTCCTTCTTCCGCCCCTTCTCCTCCTTCTTCTCCCCCTTCTTCTTCTTCTTCCCCTTCTCCTCCTTCTTCTCCCCCTTCTTCTTCCCCTTCTCCTCCTTCTTCGAGGTCTTCTCCTTCTTGGAAGCCTTCCGATTTCTACGTGCGTGACTGGCGCTACGCCGCCTCAACTCTGGCGACAAGGACTGAGACCTCCGACGGATTTTGCGTAGGGGGCCGCAATCACTATACAGCCCTCGTTTCCCTCTCCCTTGTGGGGATTTCTCCCTCCTACGGCTCTGAGTGCGGCTGCGGCTGCGGCTGCGGCTGCGGCTGCGGCTGAAGCTGGGGCTCTGAATACGACTCTGGCTGCGACGTGCACCAGAACGAATCACGTGGTGGCTTCGTTGGGGGCTCTCGACCTCTCCACTCTCAATCTCTCCTTCCTCCAACTCGGAAAGATCCTTGGGGTCCACCGGGGGGGGTTCCACGGGGTCCATCCGAGGGATGTCCTCGGGCTCCATCAAGGGCTTGTCCTCGGGCTCCACCCGAGAGATGTCTTCAAGGTCCACCACGGGGTTGTCCTCTTGGTCTACGCGTGTTACGCTCTGGACACTCTGGCCCCTCCCCCCACCCCACCCCCACCCCCCACCCCCGGCCATTTGTGGCTTCAACAATGCATGGACACCACTGCCACCATGCTTAAACACCAGCGCATTGTATGCTCGTACTGAGATCGCCCTCAAGCACAACACGTGAGGCTACAACGTAAGCTCGTAAAGCATCGGAAGGCAGACGATCCACATTCAATGAATCATGACACCTTCAAACCCTGCCACACCTTCAATCCCTGCCACACCTTCAATCCCTGCCACACCTTCAAACCCCTGCCACACCTTCAAACCCTGTCACACCTTCAAACCCTGTCACACCTTCACACCTGTCACCTTCAAACCCTGCCACACCTTGAAACCCTGCCACACCTTCAAACCCGCCACACCTTCAAACCCTGTCACACCTTCAAACCCTGCCACACCTTCAAACCCTGTCACACCTTGAAACCCTATCACACCTTGAAACCCTGTCACACCATGAAACCCTGTCACACCTTCAAACCCTGCCACACCTTCAAACCCTGTCACACCTTCAAACCCTGTCACACCTTCAAACCCTGTCACACCTTCAAACCCTGTCACTGTTCCTTCCTTAATTCTTCACCTCCAGGATGCCTTTTGCTCCTTGCCCTCCTTCCAACCCGCCTGACCCTCCTCAACATCAAGCTCCCAATGCCCTTGCACTAACCCAGTTACGCTACTGCCCCCCGCCCAAACCCGTGCCCCCCGCTCCCTCGATTCCAACCTCCTCGGGCCCCTCTCAGGCATCTGTCTAAATACGCGCCTCTGCCTGCCTGAACCCTAGGGTTATCAAAAGGGCGCTACAAGGGACTATCGGGCGCTGCGGACCTGAGCCGGGGCGTATTCAAGAAGGGCGTGCTCCGATTCTAGGCCGGCAAAGAAATCATTCGTGTAACACCTCAACCTCGCACTTTCGTCCGCGTTCTGAATTGCCCCGGCATCTTTGTCCAAGTGCTGATTTGCCCCGGCACCTTCGTTTGCTAAGCATATCGCTGCAGTGCCGTTGTCCACAGTCACCTGCTTGTGCCAAACAAACCGCACTGAACAAAGCTAGAATAAAATTGCAACCCGGTTAGGGCGCAAGGGAGCTGTGTGCTTACCAGGAGTACCTTGACCTGTAATCGAGGTGACTGGATGCTACGAAGCAGGGTGCTCTCTCGCTTCCTGCTAAGCACGCACATTAGATGACCGGCGAAAAGAGCTGCGACATGCTTGCTTGCCTATCTGAGAGTTTTGATGGGCTCTAATCCTCAGGCCCTATGTCACTTCTATGTTCAGCCATGCAAAACTCTCCGATCAGCTTCCAATCTGATGATTCCGGGCGGCTCGCAGAGCCCAGTCTGCCCGCGTGCCGCGCCCGGCTACCTCTTGGATGCCCAGGTGGTGTTTGGCCTCGCAGGGCTCAACACGCAGGATTGTAGTGCAAAATCTGCATCGAACAATAAATGCGACACATGGCGTCCAATCTGACAGTAAATGCGACACACGGCATCCAATCCGACAGTACATGCGACGTATGGCATCCAATCCGACATTAAATGCTACACAAGGCATCCAATCGACAGTACATGTGACACATGCCATCCAATCCGATAGTCCATGCGACACATTGCATCCAATCCGACAGTACATGCGACAACTGGCACTCAATCTGACAGTGAATACGACAGAAGGCATTCAATCCGACGGTAAATGCGACATATGGCATCAATCCGACAGTACATGACGTATGGCATCCAATCCGACAGTAAATGCGACACAAGGCATCCAATCCGAAAGCACATGTGACACATGGCATCCAATCCGACAGTAAATATGACACATGGCATTCAATCTGACAGTGAATACGACAGAAGGCATTCAATCCGACGGTAAATGCGACAAAATGGTATCTTATCCGACTGTAAAGTGCGCTGCGCTGCGAGGCAATCGGGTGTCGCAAGCTTGGCCCTCATCAAGCTCCCTCGCCACCCCCACCGCACCTTGTCCACCTCGACCCCCTTCATCTCGTCGCCGACCTTTTCCAGCTGCTGATCCTGCGGGATTGCCTGCTTCCAGCCCATAACAACGGAGAACATCTCGAAGGCTTGTTGGGCTAAATCTTGCTCCATGTGAGCCTCCTCCTTCACTGGAGCAGGTGAAGTTTCCTTTCTACTCTTTCTCCCGCTGTCCTCCTCCTCCTCCTCCTCCACCACCTCTTTCCTTCCTCCTTCTCCTTGAGCCTCATCCTGTGGCTGCCCTTCTTGGAGAGGCCTTGCAAGCCTCGACATGGATTCTGCAGGTGCAGATGGCAATACAGCTCCCATCGTTAGGGGCTCCTCCTTGGCTGCGGCCGTCCATTCCGCCACCATGACTTGCTCCGCCGCTGCGGCCGTCCATTCCGGCGCCATGACTTGCTCCTTGGCTGCGGCCGTCCATTCCGGCGCCATGACTTGCTCCGCCGCTGCGGCCGTCCATTCCGGCGCCATGACTTGCTCCGCCGCTGCGGCCATCCATTCCGGCGCCATGACTTGCTCCGCCGCTGAGGCCGTCCATTCCGGCGCCATGACTTGCTCTGCCGTTGCGGCCGTCCATTCCAGCGCCATGACTTGCCCCGCCGTTGCGGCCGTCCATTCCGGCGCCATGACTTGCTCCGCCGCTGCGGCCGTCCATTCCGGCGCCATGACTTGCTCCGCCGCTGCGGCGGGCAATGAAGACGCTGGCGCTATAATCTCCTCTACCCCTACCTTCACCCCAGGCTGCGGCGATGGTGAAGAATGACTCCAGGCGGCGTCGCATGATGGGTGAGGTGGCAGGAAGACGGGCGCAATTGCGGAGGCTGGCGATATCAGGTGGGCTGGCTTCACGTCCTGGAAGAACTCACCCATCACCCTCTCCCTTCATATCATCAGCGGTTCGATGCCCATGTTGCCGCCCCCACCCCCCCCTCCCACCCCCTCGGAAACGGGACAGTCAGGGTCCGCGCTTTAAAGATCTCGAACCACACAGGCAGCCTGTCGGCATGTGGGAGGTGGCATGGATCAGGCGGCATGGGAGCACGCCTGGCTAGATCCAGGCGCTGACGATGACGTGGGCATGTACGCCTCAGGTGGCACGGCATATTGCTTCCGGTCGGGGCACCATCTGCAGCCCAGAACTTCCTCCAGGCGGACCCAGCGTTGACCTGAGATTTGGTAGTCCCCGGGGAGGCACCAGACCTCCCTGCCTTTGTACGCCGCGCCCTCCTTAGAAAAATGCGCATCGTACCAAGCAGCTAGCGTGGCCTTGGTAAACGGACCTTGGAGCTGCCCGCCGGCGTCCCGGGAGAGCCATGTGGGCTCAGGCGCCCTCATCTCAAGTGAGCTCTGCCAGGAGCATCCCCCCCCTCCCCCCCCCGGAACTACGGGTCCGCAGGCGTACTGAATGAGTGAAGTCAACGACAGGACTGAGAAGCTCAACCCTGATTCGTCACGCGGGAGCTGGACATCTCCCTCCGAAGAGTCGAAAATGCTCCTGGCCTGCTGCCTGAGACCCACCTTACTCCCCGAGGAGGGGGAATCAGTGCTCATCACGGGGGGCCGGGTTCAGTGCTCGCAAAGTGTGGTGGTGGGGGGCTCGGTGCTCGCAACGAGGGAATGAGCCTGGGGTATACCTGGGGCTGCCACTTCAGAATCGCCTTGCTTCTTGCCTGCGCGAGAGTCCCCCGAAGCGCGTCTTGAGGACCCCAAGTGCAATCTTCAACCCTACAGCACCTCCGATTCGGCCAAACTGAACACAAAGTTCACAGTGCAATGCTAGACCCTACTAAACGCCGACCCACCGCGCTTGCGAATGAGTGGAGCAGCCTGGATGCAACGGGCGCACCGTCAAATACTGCGAGAAGCTCTCTTGAGCGTTGAAAGCGCGCAGGAGCGCTTGCACCTGAAGCACAAGAGCCAAAGGTGGTACAATTTGTCATCCGGCGTCTGTGGTTAAGCTTCGCAAACGACGCTCGAGTGCATGAAAGGCGTGGCACGCTTAACGAGTAGACCGATCCGGAACTGAAGGGGCGCCCTCTGGAATTGGGAACTATGAGATACGGAGCGGAAGCTCTCACGCCCCTTCTGGCAAGCATCCCGGTCGATGGCCAAACCACCGGCCAGCCAGGGCCAGCCCTATCATTCTTCGGGACGGCGAGAAGATGGCACCTGATGAGCATTGAGAGAGCTCCGACGCATCGAAAACTGGCCACCATCTGGGCGCAGATCGCGAGGAAACGCTCTCTCCTGGATGGAAACTGCTGCATACCTCCGCCGTATTCTCACCTGCAATAAAAACCCGAGTTAGATTGGCGGTATGAATAAACACAATCATCTACAAACACCTTTATGCCTCAGTGCTCCAACTTCACAACAAAGGTACACAACAAAGGCCGAAGGTGCGGTTTTCCTTCACCTGAGCGGGAAAGTCTGCCATGAAGTCTACTTCTGCGCCTGTCCCACCATGGCTGACAGCTTCAAACACGCCGTGAAGTTCCTTGTGCAAACACGCAGCAAACAAGACCACTTCAGTCAACCGTGTGTCTCCCGTTTACACTGATGCACCCTGGACGGCACTTGCAGGAGGTTACAGGTGGAGTGTTACTTGTGGCGTTGTGTTGTCGCACGGTGAGACACGAGCCGCGCCATCTAACGAAGATTCTGGATCCCGCGCGAATGTATCTCGGTGCGTACTGGCGCGCAACTTGCCGAGACACACCAGCAAAGGCTGGCGCACAACTGCACGCAGGAAGGATGAGGCAGTCCATACACTCGACTTTGGGAGTTCCTCTAGCATAGTATACCAAACAATAGACTGGCCCCGAACCTTCGGCCTTTGTTGTGTACCTTTGTTGTGAAGTTGAACAGAAACAATGTGGTCCCAGGGACAATAGCCGACACCAGCCCTAGGTACGCGGAGCTCATTCCAAAGATCTCTTTCTTAAGGCACGCGTCCTGTGAAAAGCCAAAACCCAAAGTGCCACTGTCGTCAAATGTTCCCTGCTTATCGCGCACCCACATCGATAGAGACTTCTGGCGGGCCCACCCCAAACCGATTTTACGGCATCTTCTTTTCAACGGCACCTAAATATGACGTTTGTAGCTGGCTTCAGCTCTGATTGCAGAGCGATCAACCAAGCGGCCTCCTATTCCGTGATTCCGGATATGAAAGCTTTCATGTCAGCGTGCGATACGTTTGTTGAATAGTATCCCACCTCCATCATTAAGCTCGGAGGGTTCTGAAAAATGTCAGTCGTACAAACGAATAAAAACAAATAAAGGACTTGGCCAAAGGCTTGCATCCTGATTCCAAGTCATCGGGTTTCTATTGGGAACGTTGGGGCCTGCATACCTGAGTCTGTCGGTTGCAACCAAAGATGACTCCAAAGGGTGCACCGTGAGCCGGTGTAGATGTAGCCATTGTGCACTGCGTTTGCACCCGTAGCCACTGGTGTGCAGCTGCAACAATACGGAATTACCCTGGGTATGTTTTAAAGTGATGAGCTTATATCATCGAGAGTCGTTCACCATCCATCATGTGAAATCGCTGCCACGTCAAACCAACAAGCATTTGACGTTGCTATGCCAGATCTTGCTAGTCGCCTGAACACAAGTGCTTCCATCCAAAGCTCCCCTCGCTGCTTACTCATATGCTGACTCACTGCTTTCGTACGTTTTATTGAGTATGTTATATTCCGCACACTTTATTGTATCAAGATATGATATGTCATGAGTTTCTAATTGTTTTTAGTGCACAACTCTTGACATGGACGGTTGCCAGCTGTTGATCGTGCCGGGCTTTGCGTTGACGATAGGACGAGAACACACGTGGTTCTCTCTTTGAGCAGTTGGTCCAGAAATACAACTCCAAATCATTCACATAAAAAGAAGCACCAAACAAAAGCTCAGTTTTTGTTTGGAGACCTCCAACTTTTCCGAAGTTCGCTCAAACTTTTTTTAATTCCGCCGCCAGACTCTCATAACGCAAATTCTAAGATAGTTTGCGCAAACTTCGACCTTCGCGATGGCCGACAGCGACACATGCTCTTGAAAATAGGCCAGTTAAGGAAAGTTAAGAAAAGTTAAGGAAAGTTAAGGAAAAGTGTTAATAATCTGTTAACACGTGTTATTTGGTGTTAACTTGATAACGCGAGCCGGATGAGCATCGATCGGAAATCGTTGTTTCCCAACTCCGAACTCGATATCGTACGGAGTTTTGATCGAAATCGAGTGATTTTTTTTTTTGACAGCAGCTCTTTGACCTTATTTGACCGCCCGAATGAATACTCGAATATTGTATTTCTACATCGAGAGATGTCATCAGGTTTGTCACTACTAAGGGCTACGTATGTTATGGGCATTGATCGGAACCCCGGACCTACTAATAAAGCAGGGTTAATGATGAAAACGCCAATCTCGACGGTAATATATAGTGAAATATTATCAGAGAGATAGCAGGTGGGAACACAGAACTCGCAGATGGCTAAGATAGATAAAAACAGTAGATGCTTAGGTTTTAGCAATCAGAGCCATGACAGACTGCAAGTCACACAGAGTGACACATGCTGCCATGACACTCCGAGGGGGGAACAGGAAGGGACAGGCCCACCTTATGGTGGGGTGAAAAGTATTGTCCCCGTGACACCACCTCCCTCCGAAGGAGTGGAGTGGCAGGAACAAATGTTACTCAAATTTAGGCCTACCGGCCAAACACTAAACCCTAAGGAGCGTTTTTCTGTCAGCTCAGCTAGAGAGGCATCCGCCGGCGCTGGTCAGTGAATGTGCAAACAGGTTGCTAGAATGCGTGCTGCAGAAGTAAAATGAGTAAGCTTAATCTCCAAATACAGGGCCACGGCGCTCTGAAGGAAACGCCGGAACGTCATTGAAGGCGGGGAAGTCCCCGAAGTCGTTGCCATCGTCGATTGCTGCAAAGGAGACCGGTGCCGCAGGGTTGAAACTTTCGGGCTACGGGTCGATCGCTAATTCCAGGGGTAGCATGTCGATTGTCGAAGGCCTCGGTCTTCTCATCTTCAGTTGGCAATTCAGTCCGGAAGGACCTAATTGCAGGAGCAGTAGGAGGCTCCGGACGGGTAGGCGGCGGCTTCGCCGACGCGGGTCCACGGCCAGACCGCGCGCCGCATCGCCGTTACCGTTCACCTCCGATATCGAGCGTATTATAAAAAAGGCGCGTATTCAAGTTCCGGCAAATCTGTGGACCTTCCCGCCCGAAGCGTCCGAACACCACCCTCTTCCTTGTACCGATCCGAAGGTTATCGCTCTTAAAGCGCTTTACAATTTGCCGCAATGTGGTCTTTGTAAGAAGCAGGCCTCGTCGGAGACCTGCTTATTTCAGAATTTACATGCCGAGCTGATGAAGTACGAAAACATTCGAACCACCACCGTGAATTTCACAAACGGAGATATTGTCCGCCCATTCATCGTGATGAATGATATTTGGACCGGCGTGGACGCTCTGTTGAACTTTGAAAAGGCCGGCGATGATCTTCAACCAGCCAGTGGACCAAGTCAAACCAAGCAGTGCCTGCAGGGTCAGCCATGACGTATTGCTGGGTTGTGGTCCAGAAGGTGTCGGCAGAGCCAGTGTCAAGCAACTGCACGGTGGCATAGGTCTCACCGTCCCGGGTGTCATAGTAGGCAGCAACGGAATGGACCGACACCACCATGTCAGTGGTGTAGTCCCTCCACGGCTCCGGTCTGTCACTCGGCACGGGTGTGGAGTGCTGCTCGTCGGGAGCGGGGGCAGGGAACGACGACATCACCTGCCCGAACTCTGAATAGTTTCTGATGAAGTCCGGCCGGCCCTCGGAAACAACTTTGTTTCTCTCCAGGTCCAGCACCTTGTAGGCCGAGGACCTGAGGCTGATGCCCACAAACCGTCCCTGCCAGGCCCGGGGGGTCCGCTTCTTGGAGACCCCCGGATACCGGGCCCGCATCTGCTGAGCATCCATGGTCAGAGTGCACGCAGGGTGCCGAATATCTCGATACGGGAGTAGGTAAAGTGATAGCCCAGAAGATGATAGAATGGCACCACGGCGTCCCGCCCATGAGGTAGAATGTCCCACAGCAAGCAGGCATGACTGTCCGCAAGGGGCCAGTAGGTGAGGTCCATACCGGTTGTCTCCAGAAGTGCACGGGAGACCGACGAGATCTTACCGATCACATATTCAGCCATGAAGTTTTGCCAGTGCAGGGTAGGCGATGACTGCAGGTGTTTGATGCCATGGTGTTTGTATAAAGCCTGTGCTGCAGGGTCACACAGAGTCTCCGGGGCACAATCAGTGTGGAGGACCAGACCAGTGCAGGCAAAGCCATGATGAACAACATCTGCCAAGAACTGAGCCAGAACGAAGCTGTATGCCGACTTCTCAGCAGAGAAGTAGCAAAATTTAAACCTCACAGTGAACTCCACAAAGGTCCAGCGGTACCTCGACCCGTCATAGCCAATAGGCGTGACCGGGCCTGTAGCATCAGCCGCCCACATAGATCCAGGCTTCTGAGCCTTGTATCTGTCAGCCGGAGGGTGTTTCGGACTCGGCTGCACCGCCCGCATACGGGCACACACAGCACAGGCCTCAGCACAGGTCCTGTGAGCTAGAATCTGTTCCCGGGTAACAGTAGTACCAGGTCGGGCAATCTCAACACCAAGGTCCATGAGCTGAACCAGCCTGAGACCATGAGCATGAGCATATGCGGTATGGCACCACCTCTCAGGGGTGAACCTCATGGACGTGTACTGATCACGGTAGATGATAGCCACCGGGAACGGGGTACCAGCAATAAAGACACGGTCCCCCCCGCCCTCCGAGCCAGCCGACTGAAGCGGGCCGCCCAGCATAGGTGTGCTCACGGCGGTAGCTGAATATGCCCTCTGTGCCAGCTGGATACACGTGCAGTACCTCCCAGTGAATAAAGTGATGCCTGAAGGTACTGAGGTGTGACTGGGGAATCAGGAAGAGGAATACCGTGTGCTCGGGGTCGGTTGCAAAGTCTCGGTTGGCCTTCTTGAGCATCCGCTCACAGGTGAGTCTGTCAAAGGGCGGGTTGCCATATATATAGGCACCGGCCCAGAGGTGGCCCCAGCAGGAATCAGAGAGTGAATACCTGACTGGGCAGGTCTGGTTGTTACCCACGCCGGGGGGGAGGTCATCTCCGAAGAGAGAGATGTCAAAGTTGTGTTCCCCGGTCTTGGCCAGTGCAGCGGGCGAGCCTTTCAGGAAAGCCCACTTGGCATACTCTGAGCGGGCCCACATCCAGTCACAGATCTCACCAGTACGGACACGTGAGACAGTCTGGGTGAGTGCACTGGCGGCCCCCTCAGGGACCTCTGCCCACATATAGTCTGTGCCAGAGTCAATGATCCGATAGACACGGCCAGTAGGCAGGTGGGTGTACGTGAGGGACACAAGGTCAGGTGATCCGAAGCCGAGGGATAACATAACCCGAGAAGACAGGAGAGTACGGCAGCCTGCTTTATAGTGTGAATTTGGGAGAACGAAGTGGTCGATGGCTCCATCCTGGATACAGACCCCATACAGATGGAATGTCACAGTAGCATCTGTCCTGTGAGCTCCAGCCGTGACCATAGTCGGAAGGCCACCGTACGGGAGTAGTCCACGTCGGTGCAGGCCGACAGGTCCCCGCACATGACACAGGTAGCTCCAGAGTCACACACAATGCCCCTGTCAACCCTGACGGGTGCAGGGACAGTAGTACTGGCCAGAGAACTGATGCCAGAAGCAGCCCACTCCTCGTCGGGTACATACAAAGGAACTGACTCTGCACTGCCATAAACCAGAATACCAGTATAACCATCGGGTGCTAAAGGGTATACCACTGTAACTGACCCAAGCTGACCAGACAGTACACCAAGCTCCACAAAAGCATAAGTACCAACAGCGTAACCAGAGACCAGACATAAGCCGATATCACCGGTAGCCAGTCCATCAGCTGAGAAAGCCGACCAGCAGAACGGCCGACGGACCCCCCTGCTGGCGGGGTAAGCTGACTGACTGACTGACTGACTGACTGACTGACTGCCGCAGACCCAGAGAGTACCCAAACAATAGTGCCGAGGTACATAAGGCCAGGCTACAGATAACCAGGATAGCAGTCCAGGCTGGTGAGGAGTGTCGGAAGGCACGGGGCTCACCCTCCGGAGGCCGGGTTGTTGGAGGTCGGGACTTGCCCGCCGGAGACTGCCGGTTTACAAGGCGCCTCCAGGTGCGTACGGGTGTCCTGGCACCGACGGCAGGAAGACAAGCCGATATAGCCAGACCACAGGTGACAGCATGCCAACGTGCTAGAGCCCGTGGGTGCATCTCCAGCACAGCACCGGAGGCACCACCAGACTGCACCGCATCGGCCGTGCCAGAGAATGCAATAATGCAGAGCAAACTCATGTATAGGAAGTGGCCAGCCCCATAGGGCCTGCGGCCCGGGCCACCCGGACCCCTGGGCTGGGATAGCGGTGCCGGGCTCACCAGCTGCACAGCTCCAGGGAATTCGGTGTTGGTGGTTGTGATCTGTACGTCGGTTGCCGGCACAGCCGGCTGCTGCGGCTCAACTCTGAAGTGCTGCAGCGACATAACTGGGCCCTGAGGCCGGTGCACAGCAAGGTGGAGCTGAGCAGGTGTGTCCTCACCGTCGGGGCACTCTCCATCGTCAGGATCTTGGTACGAGTTGAAGCGGTTGACAACGTCGTAGTACTGCTCCTCCGAGCGGCCACACACATGAATCCCAAATAGCCCAGAAGCCCACTCCGACTCAGTCCAAGGCTCCTCACTGTCAACGGCAGAGTGTGGTACCACGGCAGCCGCCTGGCCCGCGGGAAGGTCAAGCGGTGCCTCCCCGAGCTCCAATTCGTAAGAGTACAGGCCCGACTCATAAACCTCCTCCTCCGGATCGAGGAAAGCCTCATCCAGCTCTGCCAGGAGTCCGCAATCGGTGTGCCCTCGGGGTGAAATCCCGCCATGTGTGCACTCTGTACCCCTCCAGGGCAATCACGGCGGAAGTGAGGACCGCCGCAGTCCCAACACTGGACCGTGTGGCGGCCCTGCGCATCACGGGTCACCCGTAAGGCAGTCGGTGAGCCACCGGGTGCAGGCTGCTGTGGCCTCTGAGTCCGCGGCGGAGGGGCATGAGGGGAAGGGTGAGAGCCCTTCCTGTGTCCCTTCATGTTCTGTTGTCGATTCTTCCCGCCGCGGCCCTGTCTGGCGCGGGGAGCCGCGCCCCTATCGCCCCCAGACCGGTGAGCACCCTGCCCGGACGTCTGCGGCTGAGCATCACGGGGCTGTGGCGGGCGGCTGGGCTCGTCACGCCTGCGGCCACCAACAATACGAGCCTGCGGGATGCCCGCACGGGCCACAAGGGCGGCAGAAGCCAGAAGGGGACTCCCCAGAGAGGAGCGAGGCCGCCAAAGCGGAGACCCCATATTTCTTCTTCTTTTCTTTAAGCAGCTTTTTCTCCTTTGTCTGCTGTTGGTGAAAGGCCTTAACGGCCAGCGTGTACTGCTGGATGCCAAGTGCCCGTTTCTCTCTGCCTTCGGCCGTTTTTGAACTCCACTCCTGCAGAAGATCCTTATAGTACACCGGGCATCTGCGAAGGGTGAGGAGGTCCAAGGCGAACCCCACACCCCACACATCGTCAGGATCGATACCAGGTCCGAGCTCGGACCGAATAGCGGTGTGGTGCTGCATAAAGCCCTTAATATAGGGCTCCGGGGTCGACACCCTCCAGCAGCTCAATCGCCGGTGCGGTCTCGAACAAGTAGCCATGGGAGACCCACGGCCTGCGTCGCCTGGCAACGGCCCGGCATATCACGAGCCACGCGCGGCGCCCATCCTCCGCGGACACCGCCGTAGCCGACTCCTCAATGAGCCGAAGGCAGGATCCCCTCACCAATGCCGTAAGAATGCGGAATAAGATCCCGCAGCACAACGGGTTCTGTTTAACCCTGCGAAACTCCCTGCCCAAGTCTTAGGAAACATGGGCGCTGACTGTCATCGCCCTGCCCAAGTCTTAGAAGACATGGGCGGTGTCTGTCATCGCCCCGCCCAAGTCTTAGAAGACATGGGCGGTGTCTGTCATCGCCCCGCCCAAGTTTAGAAGACATGGGCGGTCACTGTCATCGCCCCGCCCAAGTCTTAGAAGACATGGGCGGTGTCTGTCATCGCCCCGCCCAAGTTTTAGAAGACATGGGGGTCCGTCATCGCCCCGCCCAAGTCTTAGAAGACATGGGCGGTCACTGTCATCGCCCCGCCCAAGTCTTAGAAGACATGGGCGGTCACTGTCATCGCCCCGCCCAAGTCTTAGAAGACATGGGCGGTCACTGTCATCGCCCCGCCCAAGTCTTAGAAGGCATGGGCGGTGTCTGTCATCGCACCGCCCAAGTCTTAGATGACATGGGCGGTCACTGTCATCGCCCCGCCCAAGTCTTAGAAGACATGGGCGGCGGTGTCTGTCATCGCCCCGCCCAAGTCTTAGAAGACATGGGCGGTGTCTGTCATCGCCCCGCCCAAGTCTTAGGAGACATGGGCGGTGTCTGTCATCGCCCCGCCCAAGTCTTAGAAGACATGGGCGGTGTCTGTCATCGCCCCGCCCAAGTCTTAGAAGGCATGGGCGGTGTCTGTCATCGCCCCGCCCAAGTCTTAGAAGGCATGGGCGGTGTCTGTCATCGCCCCGCCCAAGTTTTAGAAGACATGGGCGGTGTCTGTTATCGCCCCGCCCAAGTTTTAGAAGACATGGGCGGTGTCTGTCATCGCCCCGCCCAAGTTTTAGATGACATGGGCGGTCACTGTCATCGCCCCGCCCAAGTCTTAGATGACATGGGCGGTGTCTGTCATCGCCCCGCCCAAGTCTTAGAAGACATGTTATGGGCGGTGTCTGTCATCGCCCCGCCCAAGTCTTAGAAGACATGGGCGGTGTCTGTCATCGCCCCGCCCAAGTTTTAGAAGACATGGGCGGTCACTGCCATCGCCCCGCCCAAGTCTTAGAAGACATGGGCGGTGTCTGTCATCGCCCCGCCCAAGTTTTAGAAGGCATGGGCGGTCACTGTCATCGCCCCGCCCAGGTAGGATGGCACACCGCACAGCCGGTTCCGTTGGCCGCGCGCGATGGTCACGCACAGGAATCGTAGTACACACATTATATATATATATAAATCATGTTTGTTCTACTAATAAGGTTCCACGCAGTCTCCAAGTCGCGCATCCAATCGAAACAACCCTGATGCTCTCTAGCCTTAGCCACGTCCGATGACCAGAATCCCCCCACTACCAGAGCCCATGAAAGGGTCCATCACCACCTGACCCGCGGAGGAAGTGTACCTCTCCACTAGATACTCCCCAAGCTCGACGCTCTTCTGTCCCACCACCAATGTCTTGCCGTCCTCGCTACACCTGCTCTTCAAAGCCGCACATCCCGTGACCTGGCAGTTATGCTTGAATGTCCCAGTAGAGTGCAAAGCCTGGAATGGCGCCGCGTAGTCCTGAAACTGCTCCATTGCCATGTCACACAAATATTTCACCATTTCAGAGGTATTTTTCCAGTCCAGTTCTCCTTCGTCCCGAACTCCTTCATTCACATTCTTCTCAAGGACCGCCTCCAAAGCTTGGTACTCGGTGATGGACAACGGGCGCAACACATTCCCGCAAAAAAAGTTAGTCAGTGTCTGCACACTGGCTATACTCTCGAATTCCGAACCGAACTTTGCCAGCACCGCCTGTTTGTAATCCAGCTTCGGCTTGTTCAGGGAACGTGCCAGAGTGGTGTACAGGTGCCCTGAAGCCGTGGGTGTGTTCCCCCGTACCTCGGTTTGGCGTACACCATCCAATAGCACTAACCCTGGCATGTTCTTGTAAACCTGTGCAAACATACCACTTCAGTCCCTGTGGCATCAAGCACACGCGGTGGAGGGAGGCAGTTCGCAGACGGTGGTCTTCGGGTACCTGGATGCTGCACGGGACATCCACTTCGGAGAGAGAGGGGCGTCCCAAGTCCGAAAGCAACGCGTCTCTTGCAGCTGCAAGTAGGCATGGACGAACTTGATGGGCAGGCATGGCCGTAGCAGCGCGGTGCACTGGTGTGTGCATAATTATCTGTTTTGTGCTGAAGGAAGCGGGGTTCTCTCCGGGCCACGCCTTTTACGTTCAAGCTGGGTTCACCGTCCAGGAAGTGGATTACATTCTGAAGGAAATGGAGAAGGTGAAGATCACTCCTCGTACGTCGGAGGTGGGTGCGGGTGGTACTGGACTGAAACAGGGTGAGTGGATGCTGGTGCCTGGATCTGGTCGTCAGGCGTCAGGTGCTGCCGCCTTGAACGTAGGGCAAGAGTGTGCCACACAGAAGACACGAACCAAGGATGAAGGCAAGCCTGTGAAGCAACCCGTGTTGAAAGCCGACGCACCAAGGGTGGTGGTGCAGGGTAAAAGGCAGGTAAATGGTGCATGGCATGAGAGCAAGTTCCAGTCAGGGAACATATCAACCCCCTATGGCCGGTCTGTGGCCGTACGATGAGGGCTGTGGCCGAGGTTTGGCCGAGTGTGCTTTTGCTTGTTGGCCGAAACGAATTATGTAAAATTTTGAAAATTCCCCCGAAATTTTGCGATTTTTATGATATTGCCATACATAAAATTAAAATTTTACGCCTGCGGCGGGCAATTTTGGATTTTGGCCGGGATGGCCGAAATTTGGCCGATGGAAATTTTGAGTGTTGGCCGTACGACATAAATGTTTGATATGTTCCCTGGTTCCAGTTCTGCGTGTCACCTGCCTGCTCCACCCGGGTGACGCCCAACTATGTCCAGATTGCTCCAAAGCCTACCGACATCCAAGTGCACCCCGATGTGGAGCGTTGACGGCTGAGCTACTGCGGAAGTCTGGCGCGTTAACGTTCCGTGAATGAGTTTCGTGGAATGATGCCAAGTGTAAGCGGGAAGGTCCCTAAGGATGGAGAGCTGTAGGACACAGTTTTCGCCGCAGCACAAGAATGGTGCTCAGAGGTAATTACTCATAGCAGCTTGTAGTGATCGAGAACACCGATGGAAAAGTCTTACGCGAGTCGAGAAGATGCAGTTCCACTGCGTTAGTATTGAGGTGTAATAATCGCCTAAGGAATGTTTTGCATGAGTCGAGAAGTGACAGCTACACTGCCTTAGTATTGAGGTGCAAAAATTGCCAAACAGAGTGCTCGAACGGTAACTATGTTATAAGAAATTTGCTCTGAAATGTTTCACGTGTACTCTTAGTGTCTTTCATGAACAGTTATTGTCTTTGACGTATACTCTTAAAGCCTTTGATAAAAAATGTGTGAATAAAGGGGTGTTCTGCATACCAATTCCCCAACCTGTGCTTGTATGGAAACGCATAAGGACGAGCCAAGTAATATCACAAAGTTTACCCGCAACCCCCCAAAAAAAAAAAAAAACATGAATACAAAGGCATTTCGTCCATGCAAAATAAATAAAAAGTGTATGCTACGAAGGTATCATTTTGAGAGATTTGCAAACAAAAAATAGAAATTTTCAAAAAATTTACCCCGTAACCTCGGCAGACGTATAAAATGGTGCGCGCGCTTTCGGCGTCATTTCCCAGAAACCCCCCTCATCGTATAACATAACCAGATTTTTCCGGAGCTTCGCATTACATAGCACCATTCCATTGTACTGGAACTTCACCCACTGCTCAGTCGTGGTTCCCAGCTCGGCTGCCACGGCCCACATCCAGCAATCCCCATCCGCGCGGACATCTGCCACAACGAAACCAGCCTTGGCCACGAAATCCCGCACCGCCTGCATCGACTCAAATCCCCGGTTGCCAACCCACTCCACCTCCTGGACCCCCCTGAGCTGCGTCTGCCACACTGGTGGCTGGTGGGTCGATAGGGAGCCGCCGTCCTGGGTCATAAGTTAATGCAATGAGCAATAAGTTAATACAAAACAGGCAAGCGGAGACTCAGTACTATTTACCCATGTGACCGCGTTCGTGTGATGTGTCCAATATACATGACCCAAGTCGTATTTTGACCCAAACATGATTAATATACCTGCATACCTTGAGTTATATCATGTATATAGTGGCAAAGGATCGATACACGATTGGCAAAAAAATGTGGAAGATACACCCCGTTTTTGAAGCTTTAAAAAACGCAGCAGTTCAAAATTTGGTTGGGGCATGCTATAAATGTATTAGCTAGGAGCATATATGATGGACTCTCGTCGAACCACGCACCATACTACTTAGTATAGTTCCCATGTGGAAAGTATTCCTTGGCGTTGACTTGTAGAAAGCTCGTGGGGTGCCTAAATAAATTATTGAAAAAGTGATCCTTGTGGGAGGATCTAGAGCGTTCTAGGTCCTCCCACAAGGATCTCGGGATAGTATCCATTAACAGGAGGCGGCGCATGGCATGTCGCATTTCGATAACTACCGCTCCAGTCCCAACACCATGTGCTTTCAAGGTAAACCCTTCCTTCAACCGATTCCGTCATCATTATCATCATTCTTATTTACCGTACGTACTCATCACAGCGCGCCGCGATGCAGGGTATCAAGCGAGCTACAACGCCGCCACCGGAAATTTGGAACGAGTCTGTCTCAACACCGGGCATTGGGGGGAACGCGTGTACCCGGGATGCGGAAAAGTGCGTTGTAGCCGTAGCCGTACAGTTCAGTGTAGTCTAACCGACCGACCGACCGAGGTTTTAGGTTTCTATTATCTTAACTTAACACAACTTATCAAGTCATCGTTTCCGAAACCGACGTTCACAGTTATTCTGAGTATTCACTTCCGAGATATACCGGTAGTATTCTAGTATATCGCTAGGTCGTGGACCCATCCGCGCTTATTCCACTACTGAGTTTGGCCATGGTTGGCTAAACACCGCCGGCTGAGTAGGTGGTGCGCATTTTTTGGGTGCGCGGTTGGTTTCCATTTCGGGAGATATGTTGATTTGATTTTGGGCTTGGCCGCGCGCTGCTGATGACGCCGCGACGCATTTCTTTGTTTGATGAGGCCCCTCCTGGGAACCGTTTGTCCGGATTAATTGCCCCGACACCGAGCGGAACCGCGATACTAGTTGACGTCGACATCGAGAATTCCGCCTTCGCAGCTTTTGCGTATGGCCTACTCTGGCATTCCACATCTCCGATCTCAGTATTTTACAACCAACCCGCACCCCGACTAGCACCTACCGGGGAATGATATCGGTCCACTCCGTCCGTCCGTCCGTCCGTCCATGCTAGAACTGGTGTGTGACTATCCAGTCTCAGATATAGCAGATATCAGAGGACTGAACTCGTTTACTCCTAATAAAACGGGTGGTTATAGCAAATCGACTGCAGAGGACAAGCCTTCATCACGGGCGGGAGATAGGCCTTCATCACGGGCTGAGTATGGCGACAACGACGCGGAGGACGGAGACTTTGCAGACGGCGACAGCTTCATTACTGTGCCTGGTTCTGCCAGTGTGGCAAGTACTGTTTTATCAGCAATTTTGAAGCAGGTGACAGCCGGGGACGCCTTTGACGTGGTACGACGTTGTGGCAATGACGGTTTGAAGGCGTTCAGGAAGCTGAAGTGCAGAGTGGAGCCGCAGCTGTTTGGGCAACTCGCGGGTTCAATGAAGAAGCTGTGCAAGCTGACTGTGAACGTGAACGAGGACCCGGTGAAGCAGCTGGGGTACTTTGGGGACGTAATGAGCTCTGTGGCCAACTACGGCGGCGCGAGGCTTGACCCTACAACTGTGGAGGTGCTGGTGACTGCAATGGCTGTGGCTGCTATGCCTATTGAGTATTCGCAAGTGGTTGCTGATATGAGTAAGGAACGTCGTCCTTCTTTTGATATGCTCGTACAGAGGTCTGAGTATTTTTTCGTGAACGTGGTGCAGCAATCTTTGGTTTCTTCGTCGAGTATAGTGGGGGCTACTGTGGACGGCGAGACTGTTGCTGTTGCGAGAGCGCTGGTTGCGGACAGACGGAGGCAGAGCGAGGAGAAGAAGGTTAATGACGGGAAGAAACTGATATGTCCTACGTGCTCATCTGGCGTCCACTCTGCCGAAAAATGCTGGATAGTGAACCCGGAGGGTATGGAGGAGTTCATCAAGCTTAATCCTGCTAAGGAGAGGGCGGTTCGTGAGAACTATGCGCGAAGGCTCAAGAAAATCGCAGCGAAGAAGGCACCTGACGCAGCAGCAGTGACGGTGGAGGCGGCGACTTCATCCAGTTCCGCGCGGCCGCGTCGTACAGAGGCTTCTGCTGCGGGGGAGCTGTGGAGCTTGGAGAATCACGAGGAAGTTCATGTAGCCTGTCCCGTGGTTGCTACTGTCGCAGACCAGAAGGTGGTTTACACAGGTGAGGTATTGGAGGACACCTGGGTGTACGGTGTGTTCAATCGCGACAAGAAGGACGACGCACAAGTGCAGAATGAGTACTACGAGGACTCGGTACAGGCTCCAGGAGGAGACCTGTGTGCAATGACTGTGGCGGACTCGGACAGAGAACTGCATTTTGACAGTATGGCGACGAAGTCTATTTTTAATGACTTGTCTATGTTTGACGGCGCACAGGTGAATGCGTCAGCAGCCGTGTCGTTCAAGGTCATGGCTGGTGAGGTGACCACGTCTCGAGGAGGAGGCCGAGGAAGTATTACCTTGTGGAATCGACTGACGAAGAAGGCTGACGTGCTGAAGGTGGAGGCGCAGTACGTGCCGGAGTCGGCTTTCAATCTGGTATCCGCGGTGAGTCTGGAGGATAAGTTTGGTCCGTATGCTCAGTTTGGAGACCGTGTACTACGGGATAAGGAGAACTTGTGCGAGTACGACGTGTGTAGAAAGGGGAACGTGTATGTCTTACCTGAGGTCATCGTGGAGGCTGCGCTGCCGGGGGTGGAGTGCGACGAGAAGGAGAACTGTCCGATGAGGGACAAGTTTAACTGGAAGTTCACCGGGTTCAAGAAGTGGAATGAGGAGAAGGGGCCTTTTCATCTAGATATATGTGCTGACGAGCACAATCGACAGGTGAACGAGTACTATTCCCTGGTGAACTCGGTCTTTCTTCATTGTTTGACGGGACGCAGTTTCTGGGGCAATCCGCCGTACGACGACGCCTTCATTGAGAGACTGCTGACGAAGGTTCTCATGGACTTTCCGAAGGACCCTGTGAACACGAAGTTTCTGCTCGTGTTGCCGTACAAGCCAAACGTTGCCTGGTGGAGTTTGACGACAAAATTTGAGGAGTTGCACATCTACTCGAAGGGCAGTGTGATATTCTCTGCGAGGACTGACCAGTGTTACAATGTCTCTGAGCTGGTGGAGTCGGAGCCTGGTCGTGTGTTCATTCAAGGAACCCCGTGGCCTGTGGTCGTACTGTATCTTGACCAGTTTGTGGTCCCGAGGGTGGACGCAAAAGTGGTTGCGCACATCAGGCTTGGTCACACCTGTGACAAGCATGTTGAGGTCATGGACCTGCAGGGGTTGGACCTCGGTGTGAACTCTGAGGAGTTGCGGAGTAGCAGTGTGCTGAGCTGCTCTGTGAGGTGCATGGCGTGCCAGGTGGCGGCACCGAAGAGGCCATCGCAGACGACAGATAGAAGAAGGGTCCCGAAGTCTGTACGGAAGGTGGTGGAGAAGCGGCAGGCGTCTGTCAAAATGGGGCAGTTGACTTTCACCGATCATGGCGGACCGTTCGTAACGTCTACCAAAGGTTATCGTGGGCACACTATTCACGTGGATGACTACTCAGACGTGTGTCATTTCTATGTCTGGAAGCAGAAGTTGGAGTATGTGGACGCTCTGGAGGACTACTGCACCGTAAGGTGGTGAAGGCGACTGGCCGTGTGTTCCTTGAAGAGGACACTAGTGTTGAGCAGGTGGTGTACGACCTGGACGTGCTGGTATTGCACTCGGACAATGACTCGACCATCGTGTCTGGGAAGGCGAAGAAGTACTATGAGGACAATGTCATCGTGCAGAGGACAACGTCACCGTACTTACATGAGAACAATGCCAGGGCGGAGACTATGAACACGTTTCTGCAGACGAAGGCTAGAGCTATGCTGGCGACAGCTGGTTTGCCTGCGACTATGTGGCCTTTGGCTATGAGGCACGCTGTGTATCTGATCAATCGACTTTGCAAGGCTCGGCTGGGCATGACGTCCAGTTTGCAAGTGCTGAACCAGAAGTACGATCTGTCTGTACTGCGTGTGTCTGGGTCTCGAGCTTACGCGTTCATCGACGCTAGTCTGCGCTCGAAACTGGCTGATCGGGCTACTCCTTTGATCTACGTAGTACACGAGGAGCGATCAACGGCTTATCTGCTGTACAGCCCAGACAAGGAGAAGGTGGTCAGAAGTGGGATGGTTCGGTTCGACGAGCGCGTTGATCAGTGTGGACAGCTGGTGATATCTTGGGATCCCTCTATGCTGACACCGTTGAGGTCGTTATATGAATGCGAGTCTCTCGATGGAAACTTCGTTTCAGCCTTTGTGGGGACAGCGACAATCATACTGGATCTGCGTGCCTACGTGGTACAGAAGGGTGATGAGTTCACCGGTGTCGTGAAGTTGAACAGTGCTGGTGGTGGATCTTTTTGGACGCCGGTGAGTGCGTTTCTGGAAGCACGGGTGGAGCATCTTGCGTTGCTTTTTGAGTATTGTGCGCAGTGGACAGTGAACTCATTCTATCCGTTGTTTGAGAAGGTGACAGTGCAGCGGTCAGGAGGAGCTGAATGGGAGGCAGCAGTGGTGTGTGCTACGGCACGGGAGGATCATGTGTTGCCGTACCAGGTGATATTAGAGCGTCATGCTGGAGTGAGGGGCTCTGCAATCGATGTGGGTGAGGCCCGCGTGAGGTTTGAGACCCGTCATGTTGCTCTGGTGGCTCAGGAGGAGAAAGTGACGGGGTTGCCAGTGGGGGTGATGGAGCCGAAAGGATGGGTTCAGTTGGTGAATGGACCAGACTCAGTGCAGTGGCAGGAGTCGGACCACAAGGAGGAGTGCGCTCTCATCGACGTGAAGAAAGCAATCTTGCCGGTGGAGACGGTCCCTGCTGGTGAGAAGGTCATGCGCATGGTGGCTGTGTACAAGGCGAAGCTGGACTCTGCAGGGCAGCTGACCGAGAGGAAGACCAGGTGGGTGGTATGTGGCAATGTTCAGCAGCATGGGGTGCACTATGAAGACGTGTATGCACCGTGTACTCAGCTGTCAACCTTGAGAATTCTTATTCAGCTCAGTTTGGTGTTGGGACTATTGGTCTTTGCCTTGGACGTTATCACGTGCTTTCTGAATGGTGAGCTGGGCATGGACGTTCCTCTGTATGTCAGTTGGCCTAATGCACGGACAGTTCGAGGAGTGAGGTATGGAATTCTGCAGAAGAGTGTGTACGGCTTGAAGCAGGCACCGCGCATCTGGTACAAGACGAGCAAGGAGTTTCTGCTTGCTTATGACCACAGGATACGCGTGTCCAACATTGACCCGTGTCTGTTTTACATCTGGCAGCCTGGTACACTGGTGGTATTTGTGTATGTGCACGTGGACGACTACACTGTATTCACTTCTTCAGTGGAGTGGAAGGTGGAATTTTTCAGAGAATTCAGTGCGAAATGGCCTAGTAAGGACAAAGGACCACTGGTGGAGTTGCTGGGCATGAGTATGACTTTCAGTGACTATGGTCTGGTCAGGGAGTGTCAAATCAGTCAAGTTGGGCTGATACAGCGCATGCTGGAGAGGTACTCTATGCAGGATTGTAATCCGTGTATGACACCAATGGAGCCCCGACTGTCTCTGATGCCTGTGGACTCGGAGGAGAAGTTGGAGAAGCTTCCCTATGTTAATTTGGTGATGGAATTGATGTGGTTGGCACGTTGTTCACGGCCTGATATTTTGACAGCGGTCTGTTATTTGGCCAGGTTCTCTCACTGCTACGGGCAGGAGCATTGGCAGCATTTGAAGTGTGTGCTGAGATATTTGAAGGGAACTATTCATGTGTGCTTGACTATGCAGTGCACTTTGCCAGCGTCACTGACTGCAAAACTGATAGTAACAGCTTATACAGATGCAGACCACGCAGCAGACAAAGTGACCAGACGCTCTGTTACAGGTTCACTGGTGCGACTGAATGGAAGTACTGTCATGTATTCGTCAAAATTGCAGAAGACAGTTGCAGTCAGCACAGCAGAGGCAGAATTGATAGCGTTGTCAGAATGTGCACGGGACGTTGAGTATGTTGTGAATCTGCTGACTGAGTTTTCACTTGTCAAGCAGCCCGTTACAATTCATGGAGACAATCATGCTTCGGTGGCACAGGCAGCGAATGTTCTGAACAATGCAGCGACACGTCATGTGGCAGTGAGAAATCGGTATGTGGCAAAGTTGGTAGAGCTGGGCAGAATTGTTATTGCAAAATTGCCTACGCAGGAGAATTTGGCAGACTTCTTTACCAAAAGCCTGGCTTTGGAACGTTTTCGGATACTCGGTGCTGTGGTGTTGCGATATTTTCGAAGAGCATGAGTAAGGAGTAGGAAAACAGTAAACTCTCATGCGGTGTTAATCACAGAGAGGCCAAAAGTACAAATTATGACAATATGATAGTATGACATTATGGCAGTATGACAGTATGACTGTGCTGACAGAGTACAGTACCATGTGTAGATGTGGACAGAGCAATGATGACAACGAGTCTGCAAGAGACAGGAGATCAATTCAAAATGTACACAGTATCTGTCATACAGTAATCACCCACCTGTAAGAAAACAGAGAAATCCAGGTCAGTCAGCTTTTCTCATCGAGTTGGGTCCCCCCCCCGCCAGCGTCAGCGTCATAAGAGAACGCTATGGATAGTGGACCGCGATCTCGTGAGCCAGCCAGCGAATTCCATAACCATCCACGTGGACACCTTCCCTAGCCAGCCCGTTCTCTTAAGGTGTTCATTTTCCGAGAAAATGGACCCTGAGAGCCGTGCGCAGCTTAAAGAATTAAAGGAAGATTTTGATGACGATATTATATCTGAAACAGACTATCAGGAACTTAAACCTTTAAGACAAGTTTTGTGCAAAAAATCATGAAAACCCATCAAATATACCATATCTGTCAATTTCCCGGCAAAGTTTTCTTAGTTTAAGAAATGCCTCTCCAGCTAGGCAGCCAGCGGTCATTTTCCTTATTTCAGGCCATCTCATAAGTCGGAAAATCCAGTCAGCTTTTCTCATCGAGTTGTACCCCGAAACGCCGGCTATTTCCTTAACGTCGAGTTTCCTTAAATGTGAGTGATTACCGTAGAACACAAGAGTACAAGTACGAGTACAATAGAAGCTATGACTGAGTAACAGTAAGCTTAGATAGAGAACACACCTGTGTGATATAAAGCACTGACTGTAACTCACAAAACACTTTTCAGATTTATATGATTCAGCTGTGTGTGTGTGTGTGTGTGTGAGTTCGTACACATTCAACTAATGTTATGCATGAGTATGCAAACTAAGTAGAAGTTGATTATCCTAGGCTTGTCGTTCATTCTCCAGTTCCCCTTGTGGCGTCTCCTGTTGCTCAATGAGTTCATTGAGTATTCCAAAGATTATCTCATCGTTCTGTTCCCCCTGGGGCACCTCCACTCGTTCTGCGAGCTCATTGAGCTCCTCAAATATCTCTTCCTCATCAGAGGGCTGAGGTGGTGCCTCTGCGGGTTGGGGGTTGCCTCCTTGGGTGTGGACTGTTCTGCCCTCCGCTTCCCAGGGTTCATGTCGCTCCTGCATCTCCTGCTTATGAAGTATCTCCTCTTCCTCCCGCTGTTCCATCATGGCCTTTATTAGCCTGTCTTCTTCCTCTCGGGCCTGGTCGGACCGCTGCAGCTGGTTGGGCGCCGGGTCCCGTATTATCGCTTGCTCCTCTTCCGTTTGTTGTGCTTGGTCATGGTGTGCCTCCCACCTGAAGACGTGCTCTTTTTTCAGTTGGTGGGTCCAGGTTGTGGGTTCCCCCAGGAGTTCGGCCATTTTTGCGGAGAGTCTGTTCTCTCCTTGCGCCTGCCGTTCACGGAGCAGTGTGGTCACGTATTTTTGTATTGCAAGCTTTCCTTTTAGTTCCTTGCTGTCCGTGTCCCCGTCCGGTACCATGGGTTTGACTTTTATTGTTTCGTCATTGTCCCATGCTTCCGTGAGGGTCCCTTTGGTGCAGGCTTGCTTGGCTGCCTCATCAGCTTTTTCATTCCCCGTAATTCCCGTGTGTGCTTTGACTTTCAGGAGTGAGACGGTGTGTCCCGCTGCTACCAATGCCTCAATGTTGACCAGTATGGCATATAGGAGGTCCCTTTGTTGGTGGTGCTCCATGCTGTGGGGTTTCGTTCTCATGCTCTCCAGTTGTCTAATATAGTTGGCACTGTCCGTGCAAATGGTAAGTCCTTTGCCACTTGGTGGCCGCGGGAGTGTCACGGCTTTTTGTATCGCAAGAAGCTCGGCTTTGTTCACCTCTTGGTCCTCACCTTCCCAACGAATCATGTGCGCCTCCCCTTCCCCTGTCCTGGGGTCCCATACCGCCGCCCCCGAGGCCCATTCTTTGCCTCCTTCTTCTATTTCAATCTCTCTTTTGCTTCCGTCTGTGTATAGGTACGGGGTTGCCTCGTGCGCTCTTTGAAGGGGGAGGGTATGTCAATTGTGCTGGCGTGTCACTCGGGGCCATGCTCCTGGGGTCCGCCGTTTGGTCTCTTGTTAGCCTCCATCTCCTCCCTTGGACTCCCGGTTCGTGTTCGGGCCAGAAGTCAGTGGGGTACCTGACCACTTTCGACCTCGCTACCTTGTCCCATACGGCCTGGGCGTCCGTCTGTCTCTCATGCCTGGTGTGTAAAGTGTTTGCATCAATCGCCTGTTGTATGGTGGGGGGGGTGTATGTCCCATTTCCCTCCTCTGCTCCCGGGGAGGAGTTCCCATTTGGCTGGTCCTTCTTCCACGTGGAGGTGGCTGTCCTCCCACCAGGTTTCAACCGCTGCCTGTACGTTGTAGCATTGGGAGCAGAGGTCGTTCCGTACATGTGGCTCTGTGTTACACATTCTACCCCTTGCGTTTATCATGTCCTTTAGCTTTACTTCCGGGAGCTCGTATCGCTGCCATGGTCTTGTGTCCACCACACAGTCCACGCTCTGGGTGTGTCTTTCCTGGTTTGGGGCATTCGCATCGTGCAGGTTCGCCTCCCTCGTTGGATGCCTGACGGTCATGGTCGTGCGGACTTTGCTTTGCGGACATGTCGTGAGCGCCCTCCTTATGTACTCCGCGGCGGCAGGGCAGAAGTCCTCTCCGGAGGCCTTTCGGCCAGTTTTCGAGAAAACATTTGTTTGTTTCTTGTTTTGACATCTTTTTGCATACTTAAGGGTCAAAATTCTTTCGGCCGATCTTCGGCCAAACCCTCTTTTTGGGAGACTCTCTCGGCCAGGGGCCGGTCAATCGCGACAGGACTTCTCCCCTGCGGCGGCGGCATCTGGGTCACCACAGTGGGCTTGCCACCCTGCTTTGTTGGCGACTATCAGTACTCTGAGGTTCCATTTGCATTGTTTCGCTTGTTGGTGGGTGGAGCCCATCCAGTGGTCGGGGGGCAGGAAGGTGAATTTGCCTTGTGGTATCTCAAATAGTTCGTGTACTAGGTGTCCTGCGCGTGTGTTGTACAGTATCCTGTATGGGGTTTTCTCGTATGTCGGGTATACTCCGACCCCGAATACCGGGTCTTGGGTGGTGGTGGCTGCAATGGCAAAGTCCAGTGCTTTTTTGAGGTCCTGTGGCGTGTATTCTGGGTTGAATTGGTAGGCCCCCAGTTTCATCCAGTTTGTCGTCCAGGCTGAGCCTCTGGCCCCGAACACCTTGTCCCTTTCGTATTTGGCGTAATACGTTGTGGTGTTGTGGTGGACATTGAGGGGTGAGGCAAAGAGTACGGTGGTTATTCCGAATGCCTGTTGTAGTGCCCTCTGCATTTGGGCAGGGAACGTCCAGTGGTTCTGTAGGTTCTTTTTGCGTTCCTCCTTCTCTTCTTTGCTTGAGTACCTAATGAGGAGGTGCCCCACTTCCTCCTCGAACGTGGAGACTTTTATTCTGTGGTCCTCCCACAGTTCTGTGCGCAGCGTGCTTTGGTGCGGGGTTTGTTTGTGTGCGGTACCCACTGCTTGGGTGTACCTCTCATGTAGCCTGAGGAGTTTTTCTTTCGTGAGGGTGCTTATGTACCTTCCATTTCTATGGTAGCTGTGGGCAAGCTCCCCCTCCAGCCGTATCTGGCAGTGGTGTTCTCTGTTGTCCGCAATGTCTTGCTCCAGGTTGGTTTCGGTTGGGTCCAGGGTGAGGTTTCCCGCGTGTAGTGTGGGCCAGGCCTGTCCCATGTGTGGTCTTCCCGCCAGTAGTTCCCTGAGCCATGTGGGGTGGGTCACCTGGGAGCCCCTTGCCTGCAGCCTTTTTGTCAGGGTTGGGAAGGTGGTTGCACTTTGGCCTCTTCGTTTGGCCAACTTTAGGTAGTCAACTATGGTTTCCCGTGTGCTCCATGCGTAGGAGTCCTTCCCGTCCGAGTGCCGCCACTGAGTTCTGTACTCCGTCACCAGGAGTGAGGGTCCGTTGGGTCAATGAGTAGGGTCCTTATTGCCACAATCTCCTTCGGCTTGTCTATTGTTTGGCCTTTTTCGAAATGGCATGTCTCCATCTTTTCAGCCATGGGGTCTATTTCGTCCATCCACTTGGTTCGTGGGCGTCTGTGGGGGGCTTGTCGCTCTTCCTCCTCCTCCTGTGTTTGGTCGGTGGTTTCCGTCTCATTAATCCTGGTGAGCGGGTGTAGGGAGAGTTGCCTATGAATCTCTTCTCTGGGAACCAGCCGTGCCTCCCATTCTGTCATTTTAGCCCGTAGCTGTTCCGGGTTGAGGCGCGGGAGGTTGGTTCGCATTGTGTGGGGGTCCAGCGGCCCCGCACAAGGAATGCTCCGGTATTGTCGTTTCAGCCGTCGGTTCGTGCTGCTATCATAGAAGTCCCCCGGCTTCGCTATGTCCCTCGGTTGGGCTTCGCACAGGTACGGGTATAGGTGCGCCAGGCCTTTTGCTATGGCATTGCGGTCTACCTTGAGGGCTGCGTCTGTACACTGTTCCCTAATGTTAGCCTGGCTAATCGCTTGTTGACCATCTTGGGTTATAAGGAACGCCAGGTCTGGGAAGTGTGTAAACAGTTTAAGGCATGTCGTGAAATTTATCGCGGTTGGCGTGTCCTTGGGTACTCTGAGCTTGGCGGTTTGGTTTGTGCACATCGCCTGCCAGCCTAGGGGCGCCGGTAGGTCCCCATCCATTATTTTGCCTGCTTTCGTTTTTCTCGTTGTGCCTTCCATTTCTTTATCAGACTTTCTTCTGGTCGCCCCCTTCAGCTGCTCCATTATCTTTGGCACGGGGGTTTGGAGCTGCCTTAGCATCCCCTCGGTCCCCTGAGGCGTAACGTTGTATATGAGCAGGGCATTGAGTTTCCTTAGTGTGTTGTATTTTGTCTGGTGTCCTCCCCAGAGTTTGTCAAGGTCTGTGCAATTCATACGTGTGTTGCGGTGGTATTCTACCAGCCCTCTGGTGGACCTACTGGCGTGGGACATTCTGAGTCTTGACCTTAGGTTTATTTGTCTCCACGCCGGGCCCCTTAGGGCTGTTCCATTTATTGTCCTATGGGGGGGGGTGGAAGGCACGTTGCTTGAACCCCCTCCCCCCCTGAGGACAACCATGCATACCGACCCCCCCTACCCTGAGGACACGATCACCGGAGCCCCCCCTCCCCCCTCCGGACACGCAAATTATGCAGACTTCATTTCACTTTTATTATCGAAGTCGGAACTAACCGCAACCATGGGACATTCAAGGTTAATATATTTGTTGTGCGTAATAATCTTGATGGCGCTACATCCACATACGTCGATATGCATCTTTCCGCATGACGACGACGCGGGAGGGATGTGATACTTACACATGGTACATACGTGTAATGCTCTACTCCGGCATGCTGAAACACTTATTCCTGTAGACTTTACATACACACCAATTTTGGTTGAAATTGCTATAAAGTAATAGGATTGACATAATGCTTGATGCACATTTACGCTTACATATGCAAACAACAACTAAAAGCATTGGAGACATCATTTACAGACTCGCACCTATACGGCATGGAGGTTGTGTGTGTCTCGGGCGCTTGCCCACCAACCAGTGCTTCATATGTATATATATATATATATTCAATGCTTCATTACTTCATATCCAAATCAATGATAAGATATCTCAAACACGGGTGGATCTCTATTGCGGTCGCGAAAAATGCTGACTGCGCTGTTTGATAAAAGCACAGTGCAATTGGGTTACCATTCAAAAAAACAAGAACGGGCTCACTATGGGGAACAAGTAATTTGATGAGGCACTCACGTGAAGCCTTGGTAACAAGCTGCTTGGCGAATTCCGCTTGCCCAACGTTGAGAAAAACCCGCCGCGTCGCCAACTCGCCATGGTGGAAAATATAGCTCTAAGTTCTTCCTTGTTTAATAGGACGTCGACGAATTAAAAAGAAAATGCCCGGTAAATACATTGGGGGTTTGGACCTCAAGCCTAAAGCCCACCCCCCACCCCGCCTTTTTTCCCGCGAAAAGGCCGAAAGC
>LGRX02004775.1:0-30374 GCA_001247695.2 Cymbomonas tetramitiformis
TGCTTTCCATAGGGTTTTCCAAGGCATTCCATAGGGATGATTGTGGCGTCCATACCTATGGAACGTTTTCCATAGGGATGGAAGGAATCGTATGGAAAATATCGTATGGAAAAGCCTATGGAAACCCAATGGAAAGTCCTGGAATATCAAGCGTTTTCCGTACCTATGTCATCCCTATAGCATTCCTATGGAAAGCCGTATGGAAAACCCTGTGGAAAAACACAAGGATATGTTCCATCCCTATGATCACCCTATGCTGGCCCTATGGAACCTAATAGGTCATACCTATGGAAATCTTTTCCCCAGGCATGGTACCCCTTGGGAACCCTGTTTCCATACGGACGGTGTACCTATGGAAGCGAATTCCATAGGCATGGTATCCCTTGGGAAGCAATCTTCCATACGGTCGATATACCTATGGAACATTTTCCACAGGTATGGTATACCCTGGGAAAGATCTTTCCATACGGACATTATGCCTACGGAAGACGGGCCCATACACTTAGCGTCCCTTGGGAAATAGGTTTCCATACGGCCGACATACTTATGGAAAGGTTTTCCACTAGGTGGCTCACCTTTGGGAAAGATTATTCCATAGGATGGCTATACCTATGGAAACACAATTCCATACGTGTTGTATACTTATGGAAAGGTATTCCATACGGATATTATACGTATGATTCCGTTAACAGCATCAGGAGTATACCTATGGAAACGCTTTCCGTAGGGTGACCCGCCCTATGGAATTCATATTCCATACGGTTATTATACTTATGGAGAGCATTTTCCACAGGTGTACTATACCTACGGAAAGCTTTTTCCCCAGGGATACCATGCGTATGAAAACCGTATATTATAGGTATGGAAAACATCTTTCCCTACGTATGTTATCCGTATGGAAACTATTTACTATAGGCATAGTATAGGTATGGAACCAGTAGATATATATGGTTTCCATAGGCACGATATAGGGATAATATCGGGATGCTATACGTATGGAACTTAATTAATATTTACTTTCCATAGGCACGGTAGTGGGGCAGTATAGGGATACTGTACGTGTAGCACTGACTGTGTAGCATACATATTGCACATTAGCAACATGCAGTGTGTTCACTATGTTTCCACTATGCGAGATAAACAAAATACTCGAGCATCTTTACTACGATTAACATGTATCTAGCTAGGAGAAAGGAATACGAATGGGACTATCAAATTTTATCATACCAACGAATACACAAAATTATGTTCTACTCGTGCACTTTCTATTTACAATACGCAAAATAATGTTCTTCTCGTGCTCTTTCTATTTACAAGATGCCAACCTAAACGTTGACGTTGTACTCGAGGCCGTCGATTTTCTCCATCTCGCTTCGCTCCAAAACAACCGATCTAAAATGGAAAGTAAAGAGCCAACACTTAGTAAAAAAGCGGAAACGCACAAAAGAATATTCTATTGAAAACATAAAGGACTTATCAACCTAGAATGTTTGAAGGGATGCTTGAAGTTGACGTTGTACTCGAGGCGGTCGATTTCCCTCCATTTCGCCCTCCTCGAAAACAGCCAATCTGAAAAGGAAAGTAAAGAGCCAACACTTAGTAAAAAGCGGAAACGCACAAAATAAACCTTTATTGAAAACATAATTAACAACCGAGCAACCTCAAATAAATGCGAATATGAACGCGAGATGAAAACCTAATATGACTTCGCCACGCGAACGTTTTCAGCGGATATGAAAAACGAAACCAACCAACTAACGTTTAGTAAAGAAGAAAGAAAATAGCAGTCGTCAACGAAAGAAGCAAAGGAAAGTAAAAGGGGGATGTGGAGTGAGTTGGATTTGAACCAACTATTTCGAGTGCAAAGGACTCGCGGGAATTTCCCGTTCACTCCTAGTCAAAGTTTCACGCATGCCAAGTATGAGCGCGCGAAGCACACACAAAAAAATACACACGCATAACCAAAACATGCACTGCAAACCAGTGCCATATTGCAACCTGTGAGAATTAAAAATATCACAGCACGCAACTCACTGGCGAGGCTGCTGCAACATCGCTGACCGCGAACTGTGAAGAGTGCAATAACGTGAGTTTGAACTTGACCGTTCAGAAAAATCGAAGTGCTCAAAAACTTTGCCGTTCAGAAGTCACATCGGATCGACTCGTCATGCGAGCGCGATCGACGATGACGACGATGATGACGATGCGATGTCTCAGACTCTCAGTGACATTGCATCGGAGATAATCGACTTATAAAATTTAAACTGGGATTAAATGTAATCAACCCTTCGTAATGGTCTAGAGGGTGGCCGTCGTTCTCAGTCTCAATCGAACCTATGAGATCCCGATTTTTTTTGAAGTTCCAGAAATAAAATCTCGACTAGCCAAAACAGCGCATACAGGCCGCAATTTTGTTTTTTTGCCCCCCTCGTCAGTGAACAAATGGTTTGTTTTCTTGGGGGTGATCGAACAAGCTCATTTTATTTGGGGGGGTTTTGGCGGCGGTAGGGGGTCTTCCATAGGGGTTTCCATAGGGATAGGCTCTGGATTTCCCATAGGGCACACCACTTTTTCCACAGGCTCCGGATTTTCCATAGGGTACATTGGTGATGTTTTTTAACCTGTTTCCAGGCCATTCCACAGGTATGGACGCCACAATCATAGGGATGATCTCTGTGGCATTCCTTAACAGTGTAATTCTGCATTTTCCATAGGCATTTTCCAAGTGCGGCGTGTTGTTGTTGTAGGGTCCAAAAAGGGCCTGTTTTAATCTGCCCTATTTTTCATTTTTTTAATTCCATCCCTATAAATAACCTATGGAATCCCGAAAATGGGGTGAGCCAACCTATGATCACCCGGTGGAAACGATTTCCATTGGGGCCTGTGGCAAATTTTCCAGAGCCATTCCATACGATTTTCAGATAGGGGATTTAAAAGTGCCCTATGGAAAGGTTTTTGCCCTATGGAAAGCCAATGGAAATGCGTTCCCATAGGTTTTACATAGGGTTTTTCCATCCCTGTGTAATTATTTCCAGCCCTACGGACGCCACTATTATAGGGTTAACACCTCGACCGTTCATAGAATATCAACCCAATATCCCTATGGAAAGTTCAAGTTATTTTCCCATAGGTTGTATAGGGTGGGCATCCCTATGGAACCAGAATACAGCATTCCTAACGTATGTCCACCCTATGTCCACCCTATGTCCACCCTTCCACCCCTCCACTCACCCGGCCATGGCTGCTTCTCCATCTTCTAGAGTTTTTTGCTTAGCACCTAGCTTTTTCTCTAGATGTCACCCTGCCGAAAAGTGGGTTGAGCCCCTTTGTGGGCGCGCTATAGTAGAGGGAGTAGCCCCTAGTGTTTTCACTAGCCTGCTTTGCAGGGTTACCGCACTCTCAGGACTTTGTCCCTTCTGCTAGCGTAAATGTTTTATTATTATATTATTCCACCCTACGTTCATGGTATGGAAGGTATTGAACACCTTCCATAGGGATGTCATTGGGCGGACCGCCCTATGGAACACATCGTATTGTTTCCATGCCTATGCCCACCCTACGCCCACCCTATGACCACCTCATGATCACCCTATGCCTAGCAAATGAAAAGTTAAAAAGGAAGCAACGGTTCCAAGTAGTCATGCGTGCCGGTATGGATGGTGTGTTGTGGGCCAGTATTAAACAACCACGGGGTCGACATGCCACCATGTCCTTGCACCGTGTGCCGACTACAAGTTGAAAAACCTCTTCGAACGATACAACGACATACGAAGCTATACAAGAGATGGCAAGGAGCGGTATACATGGGGGAAAGTAGTAGTGAAGACGATACTTCAAGTGATGACGGGGGTGACCGTAATGGTGGTGATGGTGGTTCCCTTGGAGGTGATGATGACATGGAAGATGCCAATGCAGAAGCGGACGAAATTCTCCAGGATCATTTGAGAAAGCTGGAAGAACATTGTGCCCGTCTCCTAAGTCCTGCTGCCAACGATGAGGATATGGATAACCAAGAGGTACCCCTCTTTCTGTATTTCCCAAGGGTGGGCGTACGTATGCCAACGGGTGGGCATAGGTTGGGAAATCGTTGAACGTTTCCATAGGGTGGGAACAGGCATTCCCAGAGGCGGGTATAGGTAGGGCGCTGGGTAAGTATGCCTATGGAAAGCATTGGACGTTTCCAGTGGGTGGGCATAGGGCGAGCATTGGGCGGGCATAGGTTGGGAAAACATGGAATGTTTCCATAGGGTGGGCCTGAGCATTCCCAAGGGCGGGTATAGGTGGTTCACTGGGTAGGCATGCCTATGGAAAGCATTGGATGTTTCCATAGGGTCGGCATAGGGTGGGCATAGGACGGGCATAGGGTGGACATGCGGAGGGAAATGCCTTTTTTTATTTTGCAGTTCCTGTAAAGTTGGGGATGCCTCTCGTGATTTCACAGGTCGTTGATCACGTCTATGCCGAGAAGGTTTCAACAATGCATCGTCTTGTCATTGATCTGCTCGAAACGAAATCCGAGCACAATGCTACCCAATCCATGTTTGATCAAATCTTCAATCTCATGCGGCAAACGGTGATTGGCAACGTTGACATCATCGGCAATCGGAGACGAAATGGTTTCCCGACCTCCTTCAAACAAGCTTTGTCTATGTGGAAGGATTTTGCCCTGCCGTACCATACCGCCGACGTTTGCAAGAATGAATGCATGATCTTCACTCCGGGCCGGCATGACGACCTTACCCAGTGCCTCCATTGCCACAAACTTCGGTGTCACCCCAGCTCTCGACGTAACGGACGGCTTATTCCGGGAAAGCCGTACAAGGTATTTAGGTTTTGGCGCTTGGACGAACTCCTGCCGATGCTATATTTGATACAAGAGATGGCCGAGCTCTTGGTATCATGGAAGATAACTACACCCGCGGAGAACGACGATCTGCCGGTTGTGACTACGTTTCATCGTAAGTGAATCCCTCCCACATGCTCACCCTATGCCCACCCTATAACATCCCTATGATCACCCTATGTCCACGCTATAACATCCCTATGATCACCCTATGTCCACCCTATGCTCACCCTATGCCCAATTCACAATTGCCTTGCATCCTATGTTGACCCTATGCCCACCCTATAGCCGCCCTATGTCCACCCTGTGCCCATCCTATGCTCACCCTTTGGAAAGTATGTGTTGCAGGTACGGCGAGCTTCTGAAAATTTATAGCATCCCGATTGGCAGGAAACAATTTGTTTTCCTCAAAGTAAGATGGTTTCCATTGAAGGCAGCATTTCAAGATACCGTGGCGAACAATATGATGTTGAGGTCGGACTTGCCATGGGACCTTTCCGAGGTTTTCATCCAAGCATTTGAGATTGAGTGCTTGGTGTGCATTGTACCCATTCCATGGAACTTTGACCGGTTCATCACGACCAAGAGATAGAATTCCAGCTGGACGACCCGATGCAAATAGGTTGGTATATTATCTCGGCGAGCACAAACTCGGTTTCAATGATCCACCATGGAGATATGATAAAGACAAGATGATGCTCATACTAGATAGGCATGTAGATTTTGTGGGCGACTTACATGACGAATAACTTGTTCATTTCATAGATGGAATTATTCTGTATATTAATATGTATATATGTAGTAAAAGCCCTATGGAAAGCCTGGATATATCATGAATCATCACCCTATGCTCACCCTATGAAACCTGAATGGTTATACCTATGGAAACCCTTTCACAGGTACGGTATCCCTTGGGAAACATGTTTCCATACGGATGATATACCTACGGAAGACCTTTCCACTGGGTGGCTCACCCCTGGGAAAGCTCATTCCATAGGCTGGCTATACCTATGGAACTCGGTTCCATACGTACGGTATACGTGTGGAAACGTATTCCATATGGATACTATAGGTATCGACTTTGCCACCTGTATCAGAAGTATACCTACGGCATGCTCACCCTGTGTTATCCCTATAGCTAACCCTATGGAAACCCCTATGGAATTACGTCTTTATTGACCGAGAATACGCAGAATGAATTTTATATTTCCATAGGTATACTATCCCTATGGGGGCCCTATGGAAAGCCCTATGGAATTACGTTGATATTCCCGAGAATACGCAGAGTGAATTATACGTTTCCATAGGCCTACCATACCTATGGCATCCCTATGGAAGGCCCTATGGAATTACGACTTTATTCCCGAGAATACGCAGGGCGAATTGTACATTTCCATAGGTGTACTATCGCTATGCCCGCCCTATGGAAAACCTTGTGGAAAACTCATAGTATACGCTAAGTTTCCATAGGTGCGCTATCCGTACGCCCGCCCTACGCCCGCCCTTGGACATGCCTATGGAAAGCGTATGGGAAAGTTATATTTTCCATAGGGCTTTCCATCGGCCCCCTATGCCTATAGCCGCCCTATGGAAGGGTTTACATTTTCCATAGGGTTTTCCATAGTCCTGGTTATGCCTATAGTCGTCCTATGGAAATGTTTACTTTTCCATAGGGTGATTATACGGCCTTCCATGCCTATGGAACGTCCTTTTCCATAGGCATACAGCCCTATAGAAACCCTATGGAAACTCCAAAAGGGGGTATCCCTATGGAAATACCCTATGGAAAACTTTCCAAGCCTTTGGAAAATATTTCCGGATTTTCCCGAGCGTTCCCAAGGGCGGGCATAGGGAGGGCACAGGGATGACATGCCTATGGAAAGCTTTCCCAAGGGTTGCAGATCTGTAGGGAGAACTGTCAGCAGGAGCCATCGGGCCGAGAGCCAGAGAGGCAGACGGTGGCACAAAGGTGGCACGGTTGACTGCATGCAAGTCAACCGGCTCACCGTGCACAAGTGCAGAGGCCTTCGGCAGCAGCTGCTTGTCAGTGGCCGGCTCAGCAACACCACCAGCAAGCGGACCGCTGACCGCAGCAAATGCAACACGGCCAATAGAGAGGTGCTCAGCAGGTGCAGACTCAGCAGAGGCAGCATCATCCTTGAACTGCTGCAGAGCCGTAGGCTCTGGAGCAAAGGAGTGTGCAGACAGTTCACAGACTTCAGGTTGCCCCACGAGAGCACACAAGTGCTCCATGGACTCTTCATCTCCAGCGTCATAGTACCGCTGAAAACGAAGGGCAAGCACGTCGGAGTCATAAGACTCGACGGCTTGGCAGTAGGATGCCGAGATGGACAATGGGTGAGTGTCCTTGTGAGGACACTCACTGAGCCAATGCTTTGACCCAACGGCGCGGCACTTCTCGTGCCTGCACGTTGGGACAAAGGTGCCAGACCGCTTGTCAAAAGCCACCTCCGGAGAGGTGGAGTGAGCAAGCGGCTGCACTCCAGGTCGGTGGAAGTTGCGCGGAGTGTGCTTCCCATGAGGCGGCTTGGAGCCACCCTTCTTAAGGGAATCCACATCCCGCTGCAACTTGACCAACTGAGCACTGAGCCGCTCAATGGCCGAAGCCAGGCCAGTGTCAGTGGTGCAAGATGCCACAGACATGGGGCGCCCTGCAGTGCGCTTGCCCGAGAGCCGCCCGCAGCGGTACTGCTCGCGCACGCGTGCCTGCAAGGTGAGCAGACTTACAGCCGCACGCTGGTCAGCTCGAGCAAACGAGTCAACCAGCGTGGCGTAAGCCGGCCCAGACAGAGCAGAGAGGAATTGTCTCTTAACAGCGTCTTCGGGCAGCGTCGTCAGACGCTGTGCATCCCGCGAAGACAGCTGTTGAAGAGGCGAATCCCCGCATCAGGGTCACACTCGTCAGAGATCCTCACCTCAAGCAGCTCAGTCAAAGCATCGAACGGAGTCGATGCGTCAGCAAGCATACGCACCACCTCCAGGGTGGCGCGTTTGCCATCAACAGGGACATCCGCGCCAGAAGCCTCTACCCAATTACGGGCAGGAGACCCTGGCGCAGTCAGCAGCAGCAGCACAGAGTACAAGAGTTCATTTGCAGCAGGCAGAACAGGGGTGTCAGCAGCAGCCAGGTCAAACAGGGGTGCAAATGCTGGCGACTGCAACGTGAAGAGCTGCTGCAGCTCGGATACCAATTGAGAAAAAATGTCCGAAGCTGATGTTTCGTCCCCACGGAATTTTGCAGCTTTGTCGCCCAGTACTTTTGTTGCTGCGGTTTTGGAACTTTGCACATCGAACGAGTCTCTGCGCAACCGATGCACTAGAGTGGCAGCCGCAGCTGACGCCTCCGACGCAGCCGAATCCAAATGCGGAGTTGTGGGCGTGGCTGCATTCAACGCCCCGACATCATCGAAAATTGTCGCTAGTTTTCGCGCTCTAGCGCGAGTACGTGGTCTCTGAGGCGTTTCCATTACAAAAACGACGGTGAGATGGGGAGCGTGGGCTAGTGTGGCGGCAGTAGTTAAATCAGTAGACGCAGCGGCCAATTCCTGCAGAAGTCTCAGCGATAAAAACAACATCAAACAGGTCATGAGCCGATTGGCTAAAAGTGGTTGCGACCCACAATACGCGGAATGCCCTCTCCACCGGCCAGGTGAAACGTAAAAAGAAGCCATAGCGAGCGACGATACTGCTGCCGAAAAATGTTCCAAACTGATCTCCACCTCAAGGAGAGGCCATACTGCGAAAAAGTCAACTACTGCCTAAGGGGCGCCCACCCCATCTCTGTGTCAAAACTTAGCCAATCATGGCAACAGCTAGGCGCTGTGCCATCAGAATTACCGGGAAAGTGGTGACGCGCATAACCTGCGAGAACAGGTGTTCCGCTCGGTGAAAACAAACTGGCTAAGCTCCCATAAACAGTCCGGCCGAGTGCTTTTATCGTGCATCTCGGAAACCCGGATAATACGAAATAATGACTGACAGTACAGTACTACTGTACTGTCATCCTAGCTACTAGCGGAGTCACGGTTCCGATCAGAGACAGGTCAGGCTAGGGGCTATCAGAGCCCATAATAATAACCCTGAACCTAAAGTCCAGCAATTTTTCCCGAGCATTCATGGACCTGCCATCCTTTGTTACAGCAGATATTGCTGCCATGGAGTCAATGGCATGTACCATTGGAGTAATAGATTTTAGGAGTTTCTCTTTTTGTTCTGTGAGTAGAAATCGCAGTCCCGCAATTTCGGCCGATGTGCTACTCGGGTTTTGGATATCTTCCTTGATAAGAAGCCCCGATGCGGAGAAAGTTCTTGAGGGGGGGATATTCATCTTCCGAACAAGTGGCATCCCGTTGTCAAAGTTTTTTATGGCATATGCTGCACCACTGCATGCTATTTTCTTTCCTGCAAATAGGGAACCATCGCTTGCCATATCATAATCTTCCATTTGTTTGCTCTTTTCGGCGTTGGGGGTGGATTCTTCTTCCGAGTCGCTAGGGCAGCTGTATTCACTTTCTTCCTCCGCAGTTTTGTTTTTCATTCTGGCAATAATGGTCTCATACTGTCTGTCTGAGATGTAATCATAGTGTGAATTAATATCACTGACTGTAGCAAGGACAGAAGAGGGCGGGTCCATATGGTCATTATATTCGAAAATAGACCCTGCTGGAATTAGGATGCAACCGTCATTGGTGATGCTATATTCAAAGTCGTATTGAAAACTGTTGGTACCTTCGATTCTGATAAAGACATTAGGGTTTATGGCATTGTTTCTGTATTCTGTATATTGTATTGACATGGCCTCTAAGTCAATATTGGTAATGTGAATAAGAGAGATGGAATTTCGGTCACCATTTCCTTTCCAATGAAACTCACCCGTGTCCGGGGGTACTATGTTGTCTCTATATTGTTTCTTGACAATCATATCTGGCCTGTGGGTCCAAATCTACAGGGTTTTGAAGCATTTCCTTTTCGATTTCGGTTAGCCATCCAGGGGGTCTATTACCGTTCAGCCTGAAAAAGCCTTTGCTTTCTTGCCAGTTTTTTAACATTCCACCGCAGGGAGTCAGAAAGGAACCTGTGTGCCTGAGGTTATATTTTTGAATTGCGGAGGTAACATTCCTCGACATGTAGAGTTGTCTGGGAAGGATGGTGATTAATGTGGTTTCACCCGCTTCATTTTCAGGGTAATTTTTAGAGTCGATAGCGTATCCAAGTTTTGCCATAATGTGACCTGTACGCCTGAACCAGTTAAAACGTTTGTCTTTTGTGTGACTGTAGGTTGCATAGTGTGATAAGGGGAAGCCCGAGATGACATTTTTACCCATTTCGTTGTTCATGTTTTGAATTATTATTTTAAGCCATAGATTGCTGTTTCTACGGTATAGTGAGATGAGGTGGGGATCAGTGATACGGTCCGTGTGGTTGTGTTGCCAATATTCGTGTTCATCTGCAGAACACAAAAACCATCCAATTCATTGTTGGTGCAGTCGGTATCACACCAGCGCGCAACGCATCAATAAAACCCCCCCAAAACGCAAGTTCGAGCCTTGCGGTATGACATTTTTTTTTGTGATTCCACTAGTGGGGGTGGGGGGACGGGGAGGTGGGGGGACTTGTGACTTGATTTATCGCGCAAGGAGGGGTGGGGGACTTGGGACTTGAGCACTCGAAGCAAGGGGGGGACTTGGGACTTGGGGTGAAAATTGAATGTAGAAAATCCCCGCATGTTATTTCAAAAAACATCTTATATTATTTTCATCTTGTCAAAGTATACAGAACGCTCGCTCGTGCAAATAGCAAATACTGGTATAAACGACATATCAATACTGACCGCACGCACATGATCGTTCATTAGTGCGAATATCAACTTCTGGTATAATGCCAAATCAACGCGCACCGAAACGAAATTATAGAGACGAGTTTCGTTATAATAAAGGAGGAGGAAGAGGTAGAGCGACATTTGGTCAGGTATTGCCGTATTTAATGAGAAGTTCATGGTTTAGTGGCTACTTTGAAAACCATGGTTTTGGCCCGACTGTCATCACTGCGTTCACGGACACGATGGGCAGATCGTTCGATCCCACGCTCCTGTGCATTTTTTTGATCGTGTACCCAATAAGTAGCCTCCAAACCGTGGTTTCTCGAAACCACAGTTTCGGTTTTCATGGTTTTCTCCAAAACCATGGTTTTGGAAAGGAATATTGTGTACACGTCCGCGGCGAGGCTTTCCAAAACCATGGTTTGGAGAAACACCATGAAAACCGAAACTGTAGTTTCATGAAACCATGGTTTCGCGAAACCACGGTTTGGAGGCTACTACTGATTTTTCACTATCTCTTTTCCACGCACGGGCTGATGAACGAAATCTGAAATCTGAAATCTGATGACCGAATGTCGAATTCAGATATCAATTCGACATTTGCTGACATCGTGATGACATGGTATCGCGAAACCACAGTTTCCAAACCGTGGTATCCCGAAACCACAGTTTTCTAATCAGCTGCGGCTACATAGCCCAGCTTGCATGACACATATGACACATATGTGAATGGAACCCGGCCGGTGCACTGCGTGTGGAATTACAAAAATAATAATACGACATATCCAGAAGTGCCACAAACCAAGGACTCCCGTCAGACAGGAATCAGGGTCCCACGACCCGACTGCCGACCCCAGCCTTCTGCATGCGGGCACATGCCCCTCGTGCCAAAGGACTGAGGCCCGCAAATACTATCATTACCCTAAAGAGTACAGACTATGGACCTAAAATGCTAAGCTAGGGCTGAAACCCTCAAAAAGCATAATTACCCGCTCCAGCACAGAGTCAGGCATGACAGCAATAACAAAGCCATCACCTAGCAAAGCCTACTGAACAATGCCTAGATGAGAAGCAGCATGAGGCAGCTTCGCAGCCCCCCATCGAAGGATAACTGTAGCTACCTCTCACCACAACGGTCGACACTGAACAGGCACTGGTCCTAGTCTCCTCTACCTACACTCTACTGAGCCGATTGCCCCTCCTCTGCGGGCTGGATGTGCACAGCCTCCAGCTCAGAGCCCAGCTGCTCCAGGTCCTCCAAGTCCTGCAGCTCCTGCACTAAGAGCGGCCTCTCCTCATCCGTACCTGAAGCACAAGGGGGGCGGGTGGGAAAGTCCACACAATCACAGTAACACGGCAAGAGCCGCCTCAGTCCGAAGCTGGCCTCTTAAGGCCTCCGACTGATCAGAAAACCTCAGTTTTCAGATCTGCTCCGTATGACAGTCATACTGCCTGTCATACTACACTGATCAGAAAACCATCAGTTTTCTAATCAGCTGCGGCTACATAGCCCAGCTTGCATGACACATATGACACATATGTGAATGGAAACCCGGCCGGTGCAAGCACACAAAGATCACCACAAAGCAGTGCACGTACAATGCATGGCAGCAAATCAAGCAATCAGGCAAGAAGGGCCGCCTACTCTGCTGAGCATGGGGCATGCTTCTGGACACCGCCAGCCTGCGGTTGAGGTTGGTAGCCTTGTAGGTGGCCGCAGCCGCCGACGAGCTCCAGCCACCGTACTGATTGAACTCGAAATCAGTAACCTGGTCAGCCGCAGCCACCGCCGTGGCCCCACCAGACCGCAGGGACTGGGTCCCATACAGCTGCCTCAGAGCCTCGGGGTCCAGCCCAGAGGCCTCACCAAGCATCCTGAACAGGTACCTCCTCAGCTGAGGATAATCCAGCCTCTTCCCCGTCAGGCAGTCAGCCGACGGGTCCCGCTGAAACCGCCTGCCATCAATCTGCTGAAACAGTGGCTCATCGGGCTGCACTCCCCGTGCAATCTGAGTGTCAACCCACCTCTGACTGACCTCCACTGGGCACAAAGGCTGCCCCTCCGCCGCCCGGGCAACCTCCACCAGCTGACCATACCTGTACTTGTCCGTCTTCCGCTTCTCCAGGAAGGTGGTCATGTGGGTCTCACAGAACTTCATATCCCGCGGTCTCACCTTCTCCGCACAGTCATACCGCCAAAAGCCTGTCCACATGTCCAAACCCAGTGTAGCAAACATCTGCCGAGTGACCCCTCCCAGCATCAACCAGCAACGGGCACCACTCTGCACGAATGCAAACTCCAGCGGCTCCTTCCTGTTGAGCCGCCTGTCCCCCAGCCTCCTGCGAGCCGCCTCCCGTACCGCGGCCACCAGCCGCTGAGAAGTGGGGTTCCGGTCCGCCGGGACCAGAGCCAAGTCATGAGCAGTGAAGACCATAGCCGAAGCGGTCTTCACCACAGAGAACGTCCTGGCCGCATTGGCTATGTACTGCAAGTACATAGCCACCGTGACCGGGTCGGCAGGAACAGGCACCCTGGGCGGGTCACGGTCCTGACAGAAGGCCTGGTACCGCACGAACACCCGAGAGTAGCCCCGCATGGTGCTAGCCTCACGGGTGCCAGACACCGCCAACAGCATGTCTGCCCGCAGCTGCATCTCCAGCGGGTCCGTCACGGAGAACTGCAGCCCAGCCCACTGCTCCCCAGTGCCTACGATGCCTGCATGAAAGGCAGCCCCCATCTCATACCCCTACCCCAGTCACAAGCCATGCAACCTCCCAAGGTACAGCGGGGACCAGGGCCCGCAGGCTCCCTCTCATCGAAGGAGACCCGCAAGAGGAGGACCCGAAAATCCGGCAGGCCCACCCCCCCCTCATTGGCCCTTCCGAGGCCAGGGAGGAAGGTGTCCGCAGAAGGCTGGAGCTCCGCCCACTGCACCACACAGTCTGCCAAGTGAACCCCGTCGGGACACAGCAAGACCCACCACGGCTGGAAAGTCCAGACCGGGGCCACAATGGAGGCCGCAGCCCTCTCAGCCTGCAGGAACAGCAGGAGCCTCCCGATCATCCGAAAAGGCGGGTTGCACCAGTTGACGTGCTCCCGCCAATCCGTCTGACTGAAGGTATCAACCCCAGAGGTACCTGGACAATGCCAAGCACTGTTGAAAGACGGGGCACCTGCACTGTCAAAAACAAGACAATTCTTATCAGTTGCAAACCTGTCCCGGGTGTGCCTCCACCCCCCGGCAATCCACGGGTCAGCCCACCGAAAGATTGCCGGATTGACCATCCAGTCATCATGGTCTCTGATCTTGGAGAGGGCATCAGCCCGGGTCTCAAACTCCCTGGGCATCCAAAGGGAGGACAAAACCACCCCGTGGTCAGCACAGAAATCATGCACCGCTAATGCCAGCTCCTGGAGCTCCTGATGCCTACTGCCAGACTCAATTGCTGGAAATGACAGCCTGACTAGTTCGTACAGTCAGGTATCATATCCAGTGTGTCATTCTCGGTGTACAGCTAGTGACCTAGACTCAGTATTTATGTCCATCTATACGAGTCTAGTGATCCGTTTGTTCACCGTCGGTTGCGGATCCCCACTGCCTGTTTCAGCTGTTTCTAGCATCAATGACAAAATGCACAGCCTGATTGTCACAAATGACAAGCACCCTCTTCCCTCTCAGCCTGCTAGCAACATCAAATGCCCGGAGAGAGTCAAAAATGCCCCGGAGCTCCCTGAGAGTGGATGACTTCAGTCTGTCTGACATGGTCAGATAATTGTGCCCAAGCCGCTCAGGCCCCCCTAAGGACTGCTCCAGCCAGGAGCCCCATGCCCAGAGCATATATCTTCCAAAAGATTTTGCGGGCCGCAGTTGCAAATCTTTCAGGCCCGGTTTCGGCCAGCCCGGCCCGTCTCGAAAATTGCCCGCCGCAGGCGAATTTTTCCAATTTTAAGTATGGGAATATCATGAAAATCAAAAATTTCACGTAAATTTTTGAGATTTTCACTGTTCGTCTACGGCCCGCAGCCGGATCCAATCCCGGCCCGCTTTCGGCCCGGCGTGACACGCTACGGCCCCGGGCCGGCCCGCCACGGTAAGATATATGCCCTGCCCATGCCACCTCAGAAGTGTCCGCATGGACTGTCTCCAGCTGGAGCCCCGCCCCCCTGGGCTCCCAAATGCCCCTCTGGTGCCTACGGAAGCCGTCAGTCAGCCAAAACTCACGCTCTGCCCGGAAAGCATCAGAGCCCAGGACGTGAGAGGCCCACGAGCTCCAAGTCAAGGTGTCAGCAATGAGCACCGCAGCCGCCCTAGCAAACAGTCTGGCGACACCCCCTAGCACAAACCACTGGGCATTGACCAAGCCTGCAAACTTGGCAACAAGCCTCAGAGGCAGCCTATGAAACAGCCTCAACAAGTCTGACACACAAGCACGGATCTTGTTCAGAGCCTTCTCAGGCACGAACAAGACCCCCCCCTCCAGGTCTATGCCTATGCCAATATGCACAAGGGCACGTGTGAAAAACAGCTGAGACTTAAGCTCAGACACGAGCCAGCCCGCCTCCCGCACGTCCCGCATAATACGGGACAGTACAGCCAAAGCCGAGGGGTCCGTGAGAGTGGGAGCCCTCACAGCAAAAGCAAAATCGTCCACGTAGGGGTGCACACGGAACCCGAGACCCCGCCACTTACCTACGAGCTCCTTGTTAATCTTCGTGAACACCCAGCAAGCTGGGGCTAGACCAAAAGGCAGCACACAAAACTCAAAGAATCTACCCTGCCACTCAACAGCAACATAGGTACGAGACATCTCGTGAAGGTCAACGTGGTAGTACCCCGACTTATAGTCGAAGTAAAACAACCCATCATCCTTCCTAAGCAGGTCTATAAAAGGCTGGAGGTGCTCATACTTGAACTTAGGAAAGATTAAGAAAGCATTGAGCCACTTACCGTTGAAGATCAGCCGTAATTTGTCCCGAGAGTCGTCCACCATTAAAGGTAGGACAACCCGCGGCTTCCCCGAGACTTCTCTCAAGGCGCCCATAAGCACACACTCCTGCACAGCCTCAGTGACAAAGGCAGTATGCCTAACAGCAGACACGTGATTAGGCAGGTGCACTCGAGGCGGAACCCTGCCATCCTTAAACTTCAAATTAAAACCGTTCTCAATCCAAGACATAACGTACGAAGAGCGCACGAAGGTCCGCCAAAAAGAAGCTCGCTCCCTAAGTCTACCCGCAACGCGAGGCACAGGAACGTCCTGCTCACACAAGGGTACGGCCTCGCCAATCTCTTCCTCAGACAATTCAAGACCTGAAACACAAGGAAAACAACAGCCCGCAGGCCAAAAGTTCATTACAATTTAGGGTTTCGTCCCCAAAAGTTACATTATGGTCGGGCATTCCACCACAACCGCAAAGCATTCCGCTAAGCCCATTGTTCTAGCCATCGTGGCTCTACATTCTCACAATCGTAACGGTCAGTGCCTCTGCCACGGCCTCTGCCGGCTGAGCGCGGCTGCGAGCATTGGTTCTGGTGGTGACCCCACTCGTTACAATTCCCGCATTGGAGCTGGCTGCCACGTTCTGCCTGAACAGACGGTGGTGGCGGAGGCGCCCCAGGAGCAGCCGGACGAGTCGCAGCGAAGGCACCCCTGCCTGGGCCCTTAGTTCGCCCCTTGGCAGCCGCAGCTTGCGCGGCGTGAAGCTTTTCAGCTTTCACTTCTTTCTCAGCTTTTCGCATTAGCTTTTCATCTTCCTCATCCTCAGCGTACGATTTACGTTCCAACTTTTCGCAGATCTTCCAGCCAACCTCAGGGCCCTTGTCTGAAACCAACGCCAGGATTTTTGCGCGAGCCTTGGCGCGTGCGATTCCCTTCTCCGCAGTCTCTGACAAAAATTCCATGGCAAGAGTGACGGTTTCAGGAAGCTCCACACCTTCTAACTCGTTCTTGGCATCAACAAGCGCCAACTGCGACGCAGAGTGCGCCACGAAGTGGTGCTGGGTCTCTAGGAATTGCTTGCTGAGCCCCTTGTCTTTCCCATCATCGTTGCGAGTCAACTCTAGGCGATCGGACCCTGGAAGCTGAGTGAGGTCAACTGCTGCTTCCCACGGACGCTTACGGTCACCAGAAGCCACTTGCGAAAGTCCCTTGAGCTCAGCAAGGCGCGCTGTCGCCCTCTCCATCTGTCGCATCAACTTCTGTTGTGGTTGCGTAAGGTCATCTCCCTCCTGGAACGCAGCACGAAAGGCGTTCGCGTACGCCGGCTGCGCGTGCAAAATCATCAATACGCTTCTGGCACAAAATCGGATCGGTGAACCACTCCATAATCAATATACGAAATACTACTGAAAGTATATGTGCACTGAAAAACTTGCGGTGTTAAGCTACTGCAAAAACGGACACTACTGCAAAAACGGACACTGACTGTAAAAACGGACACGGTCAATGAAAGTCCACACAATCACAGAAGCCGCCTCAGTCCGAAGCTGGCCTCTTAAGGCCTCCGACTGATCAGAAAACCTCAGTTTTCAGATCTGCTCCGTATGACAGTCATACTGCCTGTCATACTACACTGATCAGAAAACTGAAAGTTATCTAACGGTGAGGGGTCACCGACGTAGGAGGGGGCACATCAACGGTAGATAACTTCGGTTATCTACGTTAGTGGGAGCGGAGCATTTAGGGCTCGCCAACGGAGTTGGCGGCTCCACTCTTTGACCTCTGGTTTGTTGCCCGTAAGTTTTGTCCTACAGGTATACGCGTTTTCGAGTTTCATCACATTGAACATTAGAGTTTCTTCTCTTTATTTCTTACATTATCATTATATATTTTTCAGCATGGACTCCCTCTCTGACGACGCCCTGACCCAGCGTATCGCGGAGCTTCGCGCGACTGAAGCCGGCAAGAGCCTACTCGAGAAGATAGTTTCCGCTTCGCCAGACGACTTCACGCCCGAGGAGGTATCTTTTAACAACAGGCTCTCCCTGTTTCTGGCGGAGCAGGAGCGTAGGCAAGTCCGCGCTCAGTATGCTGCTCATATCCACGGCCCTGGACCAGCCGACCTTACTGTCCACGCTAAGTTGGATGAACTCCTTTCAGCCCATGGTCCCGCCCGTCGCGAGCTGCCGGGTGCGAAATGCGATTTCAAGGACAAGAATGGCAGCGACAGCAACGCAGCTAAGCGCACGTGGGAGTTCGCCAACAAGGCCGACGAGATCTTCTTCAATTCGTCTCGCGCTGTGGAGAAGGCGGCGCAGGCGGTGCCGGATTCGATTGCGGAGGATGTGAGGGAGAGTCTCGAGAAGGCCAAGGCGCAACTCGAGGAAGGTATGAAGCTCTGCGAACAACGCGCCCAGGTAGCCTTCATAGCCTTCAAAGATGGTTGGAATGTTGCGAAAGAATTTTCAGAGGAAATGGTGACTCTCACTGAAGAGGATGAAAAGCGGTACAAAAAGGCTAAGAAAGCCGCAGAGCAGCGCGCTGCTGAATCGAAGAAGAGCCGTAACAACTGGAAGCCTAGAAGCTATGGCAAGGGATCGTATAGTCAGCAGTGGTATCCGAGACATGAAACCCCGGTAAGGGGAAGGGCAAAGGCCCTCCAACGTGCTACTCTTGTGGTCGTTCGGGACATATGTCCAGTCAGTGCCCATATGGAGCACAGGCTCCGCCTAACTAGGTAGAGACAGAATGATGGACAATTATTATTATTTTTTTCAGAGATCGTTGGTCGTGCGCGCTATTGCCCTGAAATTTGTTCGATGGTGTATTCGTTGTTGTTGTACTCGTTTGAGTACCTTGCTCGTTCGAGTATCCCGCTGTTTAGCGGAACGCACGTTTGCTGCGTGATGTTTGACTCTCCTCCTGGGAGAGGTGTAGAGATCGAGGCTGCAGGAGAGGATGAGCGCGGAGAGTACGAGGAGGGGTCCCCCAAAGCCCCTTCCCCTCGAGGCCGCCTTCGAAAGAGACTCTCGTTCTGGAGTACTTTTTGTAATGCTGTAGTTCTACTATGGATTCCCTACGTTTCTGGACGCGTGCAATACATCGTATTGAACACATATTGCAGGCATATTGCACGCGTATTGACAATAAATGTTCAATACAATAAAAAATGTTACAATATGTGTGCAATATGCCTGCAAGCGCTCCAACATGTGTGCAACATAGTATTAGAATGAGCCCTCACGTATTGGAGACATATTGAAGTTCTGATGCAGAGAGTTATTTCAATATGCCTTCAACATATGTGTAGTATAGGGTTGGAGACATGCACCATGCATGTCGCAAACACTATGAAGGCATGTTGCAGACATATTGCCCACATATTGTATACATATTGTATACATATTGTAAGTCAACATTCAATATGTTGGATACACACTGCGGACCTACTGCATACGTATTGAACATGTAAATTCAATATGTTGTATATATATTGTGGACCTATTGAATATGTATTGAAACGGAACATTCAGTATGTTGGATACATACTGCGGACATATTGCATACGTATTGAACATGTAAATTCAATATGTTGTATATATATTGTGGACCTATTGAATATGTATTGAAACGGTACATTTAGTATATTGGATACATACTGCGGACCTATTGCATACATATTGAACATGAAAATTCAATATGCTGTATATATATTGCGGACATATTGCATATATATTGAAACGGAACATTCAGTATGTTGGATACATACTGCGGACCTATTGTATACGTATTGAACATGCAAATTCAATATGTTGTATATATACTGTGGACATATTGCATATGTATTGAAATAAAAGTTGCCTATGTTGGATATATATTATAGACCTATAGCATACATATTGCACATTTGCAACATGCAGTGTGTTCACTATGTTTCCACTATGCGTATGCTATGCGAGATAAACAAAATAAGAATAGTAGGGAACACTCGAGCATCTTTACTACGATTAACATGTATCTAGCTAGGCAGAAAGGAATACGAATGGGACTATCAAATTTTATCATACCAACGAATACACAAAATAATGTTCTACTCGTGCACTTTCTATTTACAATACGCAAAATGATGTTCTACTCGTGCACTTTCTATTTACAAGATGCCAACCTAAAATCAATGTATTCATCTAGAACGCTTGACGGGATGCTTGAAGTTGACGTTGTACTCGAGGCGGTCGATTTTCTCCATCTCGCTTCGCTCCAAAACAACCGATCTAAAATGGAAAGTAAAGAGCCAACACTTAGTAAAAAAGCGGAAACGCACAAAAGAATATTCTATTGAAAACATAAAGGACTTATCAACCTAGAATGTTTGAAGGGATGCTTGAAGTTGACGTTGTACTCGAGGCGGTCGATTTCCTCCATTTCGCCCTCCTCGAAAACAGCCAATCTGAAAAGGAAAGTAAAGAGCCAACACTTAGTAAAAAGCGGAAAAGCACAAAATAAACCTTTATTGAAAACATAATTAACAACCGAGCAACCTCAAATAAATGCGAATATGAACGCGAGATGAAAACCTAATATGACTTCGCCACGCGAACGTTTTCAGCGGATCTGAAAAACGAAACCAACCAACTAACGTTTAGTAAAGAAGAAAGAAATTAGCAGTCGTCAACGAAAGAAGCAAAGGAAAGTAAAAGGGGGATGTGGAGTGAGTTGGATTTGAACCAACTATATCGAGTGCAAAGGACTCGCGGGAATTTCCCGTTCACTCCCTAGTCAAAGTTTCACGCATGCCAAGTATGAGCGCGCGAAGCACACACAAAATAATACACACGCATAACCAAAACATGCACTGCAAACCAGTGCCATATTGCAACCTGTGAGAATTAAAAATATCACAGCACGCAACTCACTGGTGAGGCTGCTGCAACACTGCTGACGGCGAACTGTGAAGAGTGCAATAACGTGAGTTTGAACTTGACCGTTCAGAAAATTCGAAGTGCTCAAAAACTTTCCCTGCCGTTCAGAAGTCACATCGGATCGACTCGTCATCGTCATGCGAGCACGATCGACGATGACGACGATGATGACGATGCGATGCGATGCGATGCGATGTCTCAGACTCTCAGTGACATTGCATAGGAAATAATTAGGAAAAAACTACTCGCCTCGGAATCAATCTATTGTAATGGTGTAGTGGTTGGGCGTTGCTCTCACACCCTTGAGGTGATGGGTTCGAGTCCCAGTGAAGGGTTTTTCCAGACCATATTTTGGGCCATTTCGGGGGGACTTCTTGAGTATTTTGGGGGTACTTCTTGAGTTACGATTTCGGTCGTTCGATTCACGAACGAGGGGTGCAGATTCTCCTAAAAATTAAAATTCCAAAATTGTTTCCCCGAAAATCGTTCAATCTGTTCAATACTACTGCAATACGTGAGGGCTCATTCTAATACGTTACCGCTTGCAGGCGTATTGAAATGGCGTATTGGAGATGGGTCGAAAAAGTGCCAAGTCAGTTTTGCGAAGATCCGTCTGACGTGGCACTGGCAAAGCTGACATCAGCAGTTTTCAATACATCTCCAATACGCCATTTCAATACGCCTGCAATCGCTAACGTATTAGAATGAGCCCTCACGTATTGAAGTAGTATTGAGCAGATTCTCCTCTAAAAAGTTTTTTAAATTTTTGTAAAGGTCAATATGCGTGCAACCGCGTGCAACCGCCTGCAGAGCTCAAGGCAGGGATCACTTCAATACGTGAGGGCTCACTTCAATACGTGAGGGCTCACTTCAATACGTGAGGGCTCAAGTGAGGGCTCAAGACCTTGAGCCCTGCCTTTAGCCCCCCCTTTCAGTATGCTGCGGAAGTGTTGAAGTGAGCCCTAAAAAAGTTGAAAAAACATGTTCTTCAATTCTGGTGAGACTTGTTATATGGACTCAGGAGCTATATTTTGCGACATAGCTTGTGTGCGTTTTTTGTGGGGGGGGTCCGAAAACCTACTTTTGGGTTATTGCTTTACTTGAAAGTTCCTTCAGCATATCGTCAATATGTCCGCAGTATATGTCCAACATATTACAGCATAGTTGCAGTACATTTTCGAAGGGTGATGGGCGTGGTAAAGGGGACTTCAATGCAGTATGGTCCGAGGAGATCAAATTGTTCATGGTGAAAAGCGACCTCGCCATGAACGATCCCCTCAATCATCATCACCAAGTGATGCGGAGCGACATCGAACCGGCTTGCCTTCGGCTAGAGCCGCCGCCCTCGTCCAAGGGAAGGCGCCCCCCCCCGTACAACAATCTTCGTTAGCCAAGCGCGCGATGAGAAATCCCGCGCAAGGCGGGTGCTTAGCCGATCGAGAGCCGATCAAACCTTCCAATGCTCGGGAGGGTACATCGCTCAAACCCCCTCCCAATATCAAGCTCATATTCCCGGAAGATTGGAGTACCGCGGAAGGCTTCCGCGACCCGGAGTATGAAACGATTACGAAGAAGGAACGCCTTTCGGCGTGGATTGCGCCTCCACATCTTCCAATATCTACGAGGGAACTGGAGTTGTCCGCGAGGTAGCACCCTTTCACTTTCTTCTCGACGTCGAGGTTGTGTCTTTCTTGCTTCACAGGACTCTTTGCTACATGTATGCAACATGGTTACCATATGTTGCATACATATTATTGAGATTATATTGTAGGGATCCTGGAACACATTGCAGGAAAGTCGATCCGCACTATGTGGAAGTGGACACGGTATGGCATCATAAGTGGCTGCCAACGCGACTGCTCCCGCACGATTTCTCCAGATTGGCGCACGATTTATCTCCAGACAATACCGCGTGGCCGACTTGGTTACCACCTTCCGACATCTTGGAGCTAGAACCGGCAACGGTAACCTTTAAGGGGAAATCGTTTCGACTTGTTCCACCGGTGCCTAATTGCTTGCAACGGATTGTCGAAAGGATTCGTGGCATGCAAGAGGCAAGGTAAGGGACTCTCGTGGGGCATGATTTCCCTCCCACCATTCATCACGTGGCTCGCTGCAATAGTGCTGCAGTACGCTATCGTGATGGTTGCAGCATGTTGATGGGATGTTGAAAACATGTTGGGAGGATATTGTGCAGAGATGCGGGCGAGGCGCCCCCCGAGGCGCACGAGGCCCAAAGCAAGGAGTCCCCCCGCCGCCCAATGCTGAGGCACCCACGAGCCCTCCACTAGCCGGCGGGAGTGCAAGGTAAGGGACTCTCGTGGGGCATGGTTTCCCTCCCACCATTCCTCACGTGGCTCGCCGCAATAGTGCTGCAGCACGCTATCGTGATGGTTGCAGCATGTTGATGGGATGTTCAACACATGTTGGGACGATATTGTGCAGAGATGCGGGCGAGGCGCCCCCCGAGGCGCACGAGGCCCAAAGCAAGGAGTCCCCCCCGCCGCCCAATGCTGAGGCACCCACGAGCCCTCCACTAGCCGGCGGGAGTGCAAGGTAAGGGATTGTTTGCAGCATGTTTGCAACATGCATCAACATGCCTGCAACATACCACATATATGTTGTATTACTTGTGCACGTGCCATGCAGGGCCGCCGGAGAACTACACGCATGAGTTTGTCAAGCGAATGGGCGAAATACACGAGGCACTTTCCAAATCAGGTTGGTCGAAAGCGGACATGGCGGAACGTTTCTCGGCCACCGGATTCAAGTTGCCCGCCGCATTCGCAAGGTTGTCGTACTTTAACTTGGCGTTGGATTGGCTCTATGATCCTATGCACGAAATCATGAACTTGGGAAACAGGCTTGCAACAACGCTGCTTGGGCTGGATTTCAACGAGGCCGCGCGCAAATTTGCCGAGGAGGAGGGCCTGCACCCAGAATGGGGGCAAACGGAGTGGGTGCAGAATTCGAAAGGTGAGTTTTGTATTAGTGCAACATTTCTGTAATTGTGTTCAATATGTCATACATGTGTTGACGGTATACGGCAACACGGACAGGGGAACCGCATGAGGTGTACAAAATGACAAACGGTCCATGGGGGATCCCGCCGCGTCCGAAGGCTTCGACCACCTTACGTTCTCGGGAAACAGCACTCGCCTTCTTGAAGGAGTCGCGGGGAGTCACCCGGTGGGGCGATGGGCATAAGCATTTGTTGCGCACCTCAACCGCCTCCAACGGCGCAAAATACGCAAAGCACCTCAAGGCGCATGCGGCTTTGAAGGCTTTCGAGTCCAAGTTGGTGGCGGTATTGTCCTCTTGGCCTCGCGATGATGGTGAAGTCGACAATGCGCTGCAGGACATTGTGTCCAAACTGACTATCATCATACGGGAATGCACTGCGCATTCCATAGAACCTCGGGTACGTATTCAATGTTGGTGTGATATGAGTTCCACATGTCACAGGTATGTTGAATATATGTTACAAACGTATTGATTCGTACGTGCAGGATATGGAGTATTTGAGAGAGCAGACCAGACTTTTCTTTGAGGACTTGGAAGCGAATGGTCCTCCACAGTGGCTTGCAATCAACACCCATAAAATCTGGCACTGGGCCGATCTGCTCCTGCGATTCGGACCTGTGCGTGAATGGTGGATGTATGCCTTCGAGTCCATGAATGGCAAGCTAGCTAGGTGGGTGAAGAACAATGCGTTCCCCGTGGCAAGCATCATGAACGGCTATCTAAGGTTGAAAACCTTGCGCTCCCTACGAGGCATCCTGACCATGCTTTTGAACCGAGAAAGAGCTACTGCCGGCCGTGTCCCGCGGGCTTTGATGGCGGGCCCCGCTCCCGGCATCGTGGTCACTACCTTCGGGGAGAAGGGCAAGCCATTGGAGCTAACGTCCTTGGAGATTGACCAACTGACCCGCTGGATGCGAGCGAGTATTCCCGCTTACCGAAAGCTTTTTCAACAACATGCTGAGTACGACCTGTTCCGGCGGAGGTGCAACCTGCAAGCTCGCACGCATGTACTATCTGTAGTATACCTGCAACATATTGTCAACTTGTTTCTGTATGTTTATCATATATTGTAAGTATGCTAAGAATATGTTGTCATCACAGGGAGAATGCCGCGCGCTCTAAACAAGCACTGCGGTACCGACAAGAGGTGGGTGTTGTGCCCGCGATCGCGTTCGGTCCATTGGAGGACCCTGAAGGATGGCTTGGTCGTCAATACACGGCTTACGAGAAGTCGCTCATGATGGGTCCCGAACCCATGTGTTCCAAGTACAACAAGGTGAACATCGGCGGTGTCTTCTATCGCACTAGAGACGGGGACAAAGGGAAAGTGACAACCCAGTGTTTCGTCCGCGCATCCTTCCCCAAGAATGATGCCGATGCCGATGACGAGTGGGAGGACAGGTACGACCTCAACCACCAGTTTGCATGCTTCTTTGCCTTTTCGTATATCTCTGCAACATATATGCAATACGTCCCCAACATATTGAGGGTATGTTGTACGTATATTACAAAAACATTGAACATTTCGTGCGCAGGTATGGTATCATCAACGCCATTCTGCGGGTTAGCATTGGCGGTGTGCTCTACACTTTTTAAAGTGTGATTGGCTACCCGTGCCCACGGAAGCTCAGATCGCAAGCTTCAAGCTGAAGAACTCCATCCTCGGCGTGGACAAGGTGTCCAAGGCTTACTACACCTTCAACCCATGGGACACCTCCAAGTACACTATGGACAACCGAGAGCCCTACCTACTGGCCAATCAAGTCCAAGCGCAAGTAGTGATAGTCAAACACCCCTGCATGGATTCAGCGGTGATACTTGATACGAGCGACCGCAATATGGAGAAACTTGCACTCGTTGATAGGCCCGTAGGTAGTGATGGTCACTTTGACACATGCGGGAAGTGTAGAGTCGGTGGCGAGCTCCTTCTGTGTGAGAGGGCAGGCTGCAAAGAGGCTATGCACGTGCGATGCGCAGGGCTCACCGACATCCCCACTGGAATGTGGTACCGCAGAAAGTGTGATGACGCATAGTAGTGCCTCTGTACACATTTGATATACCTGTAATATACCAGATACGTATTGCGGACATATTGTAAGTATTATGCAATATGTGAGCAGCAGGGGGGTCTTACCCCTTTACCCCATGCAGTCATGTGTTGCATAATTCACTCTGATTGTAGACATATTGCACATGTACTAAAGATATTCTGCATGAGGGAATGTTTCAATATGTGTTCAACACATATATTGCAAACGTGTTGAATGATTCATCTGATTGTAGACATATTGCACATGTATTGAACGATTCCTTATGCGTGAATGTTTCAACATGTGTTCAACACATGTTCAATACGTGTGTTGCAGGCGGTTGCAGACATATTGAACACCCCTCCAATCGTTTTGCCTTATTTCAATACATCGGGGCCCCAAATCAAAAAGCCCCCCAGAACCGACTTCTGCGATACGCGTCCAAATGCCGTGAAAACTTGTCCCCATAACGCTAGACCCTTCCTTAGATGATACCAAGTGCTAGTGGGTGAGTCTGGCACCATTTGGGTGCCCATGCTAGCATACTCATTTTCGCTGTGTCCAGGCTGATCGCGGTTCAATAGTTTGGCCAATATGTTACACGTGTATTGGAATATCCAGATATTAGCATACCGTCTTCAATATGCCTCCAATATGCCTCCAATACGTGTTCAACACGTGTATTGAACCCGTCTAGAAACGTAGGGATTACCTTTGGTGTGTCTCTTCCCTGGGTTGACGAACCTCCTCCAGCTAGAGCGTTCGCGAATTCACCTCTTGCTTTTCGTGAAGCGGAGTTCGTCACTGAGGCTGTAACCAGCCTAGTTGACACAGGCGCAGCATACGAGGTACCCACGCGCCCTACGGTGGTTTCTCCGCTGAGTGTGGCATACCGTGACTTAGGACCGGGAATTCCGCCTAAGAAGCGCCTGATTTGGAATGGGCGCTATGTCAATTCGTACCTTTTCGTTCAGAAGTTTAAGTATGAGGGTCTTGCTATGGTTCGCGACTTGCTTGATCCGGACGGCTATATGTGGTCCTTCGATTTCACGTCGGGGTATCACCACGTGGAATTGCACCCCGACAGCCACCAGTACGTAGCTTTTGAGTGGCAGGGGAAGTTCTACTGTTACGCTGTATTGCCTTTCGGGTTAGCGTGTGCGCCCTGCGTGTTCACTCGTATCGGTAGAAACTAGCCAAGAGATGGCGACAGCAGGGAATGAAGTTAATTCACTACCTCGATGACTTCATATTTTTCGGTGTTTCGATTGCTGGTTCTCTAGCTGTGTTTCTTCTGCAGCAGGCTACGGTCTTAGCAGACCTCGACGCAGCGGGCTTCCTCCTTAACTGGGAGAAGTCAGTGTTGCAGCCTATTCAGCGGCTTGCTTTCCTTGGAATGGGAATCGACTCCGTCCGCGGCCTGTTCTATGCTCCTCAGCAGAAATGGGATTCGCTTCAGGCTCGCGTTGCAGCGGCGTTGAAGTCCCGCCGCGTGAAAGTCCGAGCCCTCGCCTCTATTGCCGGGAAAGTGATGTCCCTTCGATTGGCACTTGGCAAGGCTGCCTTTATGTTTACGCGAGAGATGTATTTTGTTGTTGAATCAGCTGCCCGTTGGGACGCCTATATCTCTTTGCCTCCTGAAGTGATTTCTGAATTGCAGTTGTGGGCAGACACTGGAGCCGAGGGGTTCACCTCTGCTATTTGGGATTTGGTGGTTCGAGCTTTTTGTAACTTGATTTGGACAGATGCCGGCGCTACTGGTTGGGGCGGCTGGTTAGCCCCGCTTGGTGCTAGAGAGAGGCTCGATGCCAGAGGCCACCTCTCCCTGGCGGAGCGAGCTGAGTCTTCTACTCTGCGTGAGCTCGTTGGTATTCTTAAGACGTTGCAATCTCTGGCTCGGTTCGTTGTTGGCACCACAGTTCACTTGCACACTGATTCGCAATCGGCTTGGAGGATCCTAATGAAGGGTTGCAGCAGTAAGGCCCCCCTGCATAAGCTGGCAGTGGAGATCTTTTGGTGGACCGTGCACCACGGTGTCCGCCTAGAGGTTTCTTGGATTCCTCGTACCCTTAATGAGTATGCAGACTATTTGGCTGGTATTTATGACAGTGACGATTGGATGTTGTCTACTTACTGGTTCGAGGTGTTAGATGCCTTGTGGGGGAAGCACACCGTTGACCGTTTTGCCACTGACAAGAACCACTTGCTGCCGAGGTTTAACAGCCGGTGGTGGTGCCCCGGCACGGAGAATGTTAATTGCTTTTTGAATGACGATTGGTTTCAGGAGAACAACTGGTGTAATCCTCCCTTCGGCCTAGTGGGCCAACTCCTCCGATGCTTGATTCGACACGGGGCCCGTGCTAAAAGTCATATGCCCTCGTTGGACGGGCCGTCACTGGTGGCCCCTTCTGTGCCCAGACGGTGTCCACTTTGCCCCGTTCGTAGTGGATTGGCGTGAGCTCCCCACCGACTCGATCGAGCCGCTCTTCCGCCCTGGAGCTGGGAGGGCTAATGAAGCCGCAGTCGGCCCCCCTTCCTTCAGGGTGTTGGCCCTCAGGATTGACGGGTCCCTCGGGACTTTGTGATGTGCAGGTGCAGCTCTGGCCACGGCTCTTTGGGACCAACTGAAAGTGAGTCCCCGAGACCCCCTCGAGCAATCCCTCCTCCGCTGGATGAAGGCAGGTATGGTCTCTACTAGAGCCCCTGGCACGTGGGACGGCAGTTATCTCAGCGTCATACGGCGGTACCGAGCTTTTTGTGCCGCCCGCACCCCACCTCGGGTGCCGGTTCCTGCCGCGCCAATCACGGTGTGTCTGTTTCTCCAGCTGGTGGCCTCGGATGCGAAGTCATATGCCTCAGTTAAGTCGGCTTCGGGCGCCCTGTTCACCTTGCACGAGCTTGCACTGGTTCCCGTGTCGGAGATCCCCACGAAGCACCCTTTGGCTAAGGGGATCAGAGAGGCGGCTAAGCGACGTATCGGTCTTAGGCTGGTAAACCAGAAGGAACCCTTGGAGGGCGATGTCTTACGGTCGGGTATTCTCTTGTATGTTCCGGATGCCGCTATTGCCTCTCTTATTGCTCTCACCTCAGCGGCTATGGTGTCCACTATGTGGACGGGGTTCTTGCGCTATAAGGACATGAAGTTTGCGTGGGTCCCTCTGGTTAACCCCTAAGCCGGTGTTTTTCCCCAGCACTTTGGGACATTCCACCCTTTTGCGAATATATGGTTCGTTGATAGTCCGATTTAACTTTTAAAGACACTTTCGAAAACGCCTCTTCAAGGCGCAATGCACTAGCACGACCTTATCTGGTAAAGCTCAAGTTCCGTGATATTACTTCGTACAATAGCATTAAAACCCCAGTTCGACAAAGTTCCAATTTGCAACCTAAGCCAAACCCTAATATTAACCCCCCACAACGGCACAAGCACTTGACGATGTATCACACATGTAGCAAACCCTAATTGGGGTAATTGATAGGGTAAAGGGCCATTATATGTTATATCAACACGTATCAGTTATTGATACATTATTCGACCTTAATTTCTTTAAGTAATGCTTTAAATCCGGAAGTATGAAGCACACGAATGGATGCGCATGAATCGGAGCTTTTCAGAACTGTTTTCAAATATCAATTTGAGTGTCAAATGGCGCCACAAAGTATGTTTGCGTCCCGAAAAGCGCTTGGGTCAGAAATGACCCAAACACCGGCTTAGGGGTTAAGTTCTATGAGACTCATATGGAGATGCTGCTGATTGAGAGGAAGAATGATCAGTTCCGGTTTGGAGATGTGGTGTATGTTGCTAGGGGGCAACACCGCCCTTCTTGCCCCGTGTACTTGTGTGAGACTCTGATTAGCCGTGCTGGTTTCACCGGTATGGTCAACCTGTTCCAAGGCTGGGATGGCAGACTGGCCAGGTTCCACCCTGACACAACCCCGCTCAACGGCCGCCATATGGAGTATCCACAGTGCCGTGCAGTGGTCCATAAATTTCTACAGCGGACCACTGGCCTGTCTGCAGCAGAGGTGCAGACTCGGTGGGGCACCCAGTCCTTGAGATCCGGCGGTGCTACTACTGCAGCCAAGCAGGTGGACTTCCGCTTGTTCCAGCAACACGGTGCATGACATACGGCAACCAGCGCTCACAGATACATTCTGGATGATACCGAGACTAGACTCTCAGTTACTAGATGCCTAGGCAATTAGCCTGTTCCTGAGGCCCCAAGTAGTGGGCCGGCCACAGGCATGAGCTTGTGGCCCCTGTTATTTATTAACAATAATTATTATTTTGGTGTTGCATCCATACCCGATCTTGTGTAGCTCCAGACTAGTGGGCTCCCTACCCGTCACTTGTGAGTGTGTGGGTTAGGTGTAGGCTCCCGAGTTAGATCGGGGTCCCTGACTGTGCCCTTCTAGGCGGGCACGGGATAGGCAATACCTTGCTGCCTGAAGGGCTTCGGCCTTAGGCAAGGGGGGCAGTGTCTCTGGACACTCCCTATTGGGACTCTCAGCTCTTATCATTCCAGTAGTCTTAGTAGCTAGGGGTAGCTAGGGGTAGCTAGGGTAGCTCAGCGGAGCGGAGCTAACTTAGATAACTGAAAGTTATCTAACGGTGAGGGGGCACCGACGTAGGAGGGGGCACATCAACGGTAGATAACTTCGGTTATCTACGTTAGTGGGAGCGGAGCATTTAGGGCTCGCCAACGGAGTTGGCGGCTCCACTCTTTGACCTCTGGTTTGATGCCCGTAAGTCCCATCCCTCCCTCCCGTTGCAATAT
>LGRX02004776.1:0-15818 GCA_001247695.2 Cymbomonas tetramitiformis
TTCTTTTGACTTTAAATCTTTGCGCTTTTTATTTGGCGGCTAGAGTTCTTTACTAGCTCTCAACTGTCTTCAGGTTTTCTTCGACTTCTCTTTCCGAAACACGTCGACTCCTTTGGTCAGTGTCGTTCTCGACTCGATATTTTTTCGCCTCGATATTTTTTTTTAAATTTTCAAAGCGTTTCCTCGAGTCGAATATTTTGAAGGTTTCGCCTCGACTCGACACTCGACTCGATTTTTTCCTTCGCCTCTCTTTCCGAAACAGCTAGACTCGTTTGGTCGGTGTCGTTCTCGACTCGACTCGAAAATTTCCCAGCCGTCGCCTCGACTCGATTTTATTTCGGCGTCGCCTTTTATTTTGGCGACTAGAGTTTTTTAAGGCCTCTCCTCGACACTTTCACTTCGGGAGTGCATTTATTTTACCGACTTCCTAGGGCTAATGCAATGTCCACTCAATTTGTTACTTTTCGCTGCCTTGAAACCGGGGATGTCGTTCGTGAAATTCCTATTGTTTGGCATCTTGGAGACCCTTTTGTGACTAGCGACACACTTTGCAATGTTTTTAGTCTTGACAAGAAAGAAGATCTTTCCGTCACCTCCGAGTACGATGACTCCGTTGCTTGCTCTTTGGACCTGTTTCCCGTTCACGCGGGCTTCTTGCACAATGTGTACGGTACTCCTACCGACGACAACATGCCAATCTTGGTAAGCGACAGCGAAAGCGATGACAGCGATGATGAAGAAGACATTATTTACACCGGCGAGTGCAAGACTCCCCGGTTCTCACCAAACACGAAGCCCAAGCCCACGGAGTCCGTCGCTTCGACAAACCTTTCCAAGTCCGACTCGACTTCCAGTCACGCCTCTTCTTTTAAGTGGCCCGCAGATTGCAAACGTGTGAACAAGGTCCCCTTCGACGTCGATGGCAATGTAACTTTTGGTCACCACATGTCCTCACCTCTTCCTAAACCAACCGGGAAGGGCGGTCTACCGCTGAACAAACTTGACTTCCATGTCACGAACCGTTCTTGGTCCCACGCCTGCGCCACAACTTGGGCGGAGGTAACCCGACAAGATGCTGTCAAGGACTGCAACTCTCAAGTTCGACTTCAAAACTGCCTTGGAGAAAAACTTTGCAGGAATACGGAGTGCTCTTTCTTTAAAACCCATGACAAAGAGTTCGTTCAGACAAGTTCTCAACAACGTGGCAAACGCTCCGCTTCCGCTTTCCTCGGCGTTGAGGTATTTTAATCCCAAGGTTTTCCCGTACACTTTCCCCACTTTTCCAGTAGGACCTTACGCTTTTCTTTTCTTCTTTCAGATTGAAGGCCCTCCATGCAAAAAGTGTCAAGAACCCATGGAAGTTATTACCTGTGGTGCCCGGGCTACTTTGGTCCGCATCGACCTTCCCGCAGCCGAAGGCCACCTACTGCTCTTTAGACACGAAGGCACCCATGCCTGCCAACCCATGGATAAAAAGGGGAAGGCCGTTGTTTCCAAAGAAACCCAAGACGCCATCAAAGAAGCCCTTCCCGTTTTCGGTGGTCGCTTCACTTCCGAGAAGCTGAAGAACTCCGCCACAACGGTTGCCTTCGAGAAGATGCTTTCCTCTCCGGACGGCTCTCCCATCGACGTGTACAAGGTATCGCCCTATTTTTGTGTTACCTTTCCGTTATACGTCGGGGACATGTTATTCTTAATGCATGGTTCCATTTTAGGTGGCCCGCGAAATGCAAGACGCTCGCGCCGTCCGCGACGTGATGAAAGAACACCGTGCGACTCAACGTGCCCCCGCGCGTGCTGCTGATGACGAGGTCAAGGAAATGAAACGGATCCTAGACTCAAAGGGATACCGTACTCTTCTTTTCGACACCGCACCTCTGAACTGGTTCATGTGCCCCCTGGACTTGCCGTGGTCCCCCGCGAAGATCATGCTGTTGATGGACCGCATTCTCGGCAAGCCTCCGTTCATCGGTTGCTACGCATGTTCTGATGGTGGCCACAGTTGCATTAACGGTCGCGTTGTCGAGAAGGTTGCAACGGTCGTGCCCGGAATTGGGTTGATAAAACTAGCAACCTTCGTGTTGCCGGCGGGTGAACGCGGTGTGGATGAGGAGAAGATGTGGCAAGGCATCGACTACGCTTGCCGGACGGTGGCCATGGAGGACGCCGACTTCGCGAAATATCGAGACAAGGAGGTTTGGGTAAAGACCAACCCAAAAGGTGAGATTTGCTTTCGTCCCGTCGGTTTCGTCCGTGACGCGGGTGGCGGAGGCTGGATCGGCATCCGCTTGAACTACAACAAGTTCATGCGCCGGGAGGACCGAAAGAAGTACATGACGCGGGACGAGGCGGGCAACTCGTTGGAGAAAGGCTGTGACTTGCACCTCGTTGCGAACATGGGGATACACGCTCGGTGTTTGGACAAGAGTTTCGAGGAGACCCAGTTCCGGACACTGTTCACACGGTGGTACGAAGCACAAGCCCCCAGACGTGTGATGGACGCACGTGCGCGCCTCTTCGACTTCATCATGGAGCAAGAGAGCAAGAGCGTGCAATCCTCTTTGTCTTCGCTCGTTTTATTTTACGAAGGTGAAGGCGAACGCACCCTGCAGCTTTTCACACAAAGCAAAGGGGCTAACCCGGCGGAGCAACTCTTCTCCAAGGACGGCAAACTGATCGGCGTGAATCTGCCGGCCTCCGAGTTCTTGCACCTGGAGAACGTGACGTACATCACTCAATCCGCCTGGTTGGAGCACGTAGGAGAAGGTGGCCACAGCCAGCGGGACTCCCGCACGAACACCCTCTACGATGAGCGGCGAAGGGTGTACACCGCCATGCAACGCGCACGCCACACCGCGTACGACGTCCTTGAGGAGGTGCGTGAAATATATGTCACTCCTGGTCCAGTGACGACGGAGACACGCAGTCACCGACCAAACCAAGTCCGATCGATGGGGAAGAGGACTAAGACTAGGGTGACGATCGACGAGCCTGGAACGCCGACTCCGGCCATCAAGTTGGTGCGGGCATGCCTCGAGAACCCTTTGGAGTTCCAATGGCAGTTCGACCCAAACACCGAGGACCCGGCCGCCCGTTATGTTTGGCAGTCTTCCCAAGAGGTGGACGAGGCTCTCGTGGTGCAATATTTGGAGACCGCGGTGCACTTTCATTCCGAACATCGCTACGTGGACACTCGCCGCGTGTCCGTCGGGTCTTTGGACGAGGTGCGGTACGAGACAAGCACCACGAAAGGCCACGCGCAAATGTTGGCTCGCATGTTCTTGCAGCCTGACAAGCGCTTGAAAGTGATACAGGTTGGCCAACCCACCGTCCGTTTAACCGCACGTGGAAGACACGACGGCTTCCTGGACCGCAGTTACACCTTGTCCTCTGGTCGAGGTGAACCCTCGCGGGTGATATTTGGTCATCTGGCCCGGGCGGCGCAACAACGCATCAGCTGCTCATGCTACTCATGGCGCCAAACGATGACTCGCGTGGGAAGGTCGACTTCGGTGAAGCTTTGCTTGTGCCTGTCCACCCTCCTATTCCGCGCGGGGTTCAAACCTGGACATGCATTTTACGTGCAATCGGGGTTTACCACGGAGGAGATCGACGACATCTTAACGGCGCTGGGATCCCGCCTCACCACCGGCGATCGTGTCGGGAGTGAGGAACTGGCCTACGGGCAATGGATGGTGGTGCCCGGTACCGGTAGGAAAGCAAGATGCGCGGCCTCCGAGTCCCGCAAGGGTTGCGTGACAGCGAAGACCCACAAGCAATCCCAGCCCATCCTTTCAAAGGATGGCCCAAGGGTGGTGGTCATGGGTCGGCGCAAGGTGAATGGTCAGTGGGTAAACCACAAGTTTCAATTCTGTCTTCTCCACCAGTGTTGCGCTACGGTATTGCCCAACTACTGTGATGTACCGCCTTCACCTACGGACCTGGTTGTGGCACATGGGTTGTCACTAACTAGGGAACAACGGCTTGGAGCTGGGGCCTTGACCTTTCAAGAGCAGTAACTCAGGTACGAAAGCGACATTGTTGTTTGCACGGTTTGTTGGGCTTTGGACTAACGTAATTGTTTTCCCACAGGTACCACACATTGGGAAATATGCGACTGAGTGTCCAGGGATAATGTGAAAGTTAGTTAGGGATCTTGGCGAGAAGTATGTTTTGAACCGAACTGGGGGGCCGGCCACCGGGACTTGTGGTTAGTAGTGGTCCGCGAAAGCACGTGAAAAACCAATGGAGAACGTAGTTGGTCAATGCACGAAGACGAGTAGGCGATGGGGCGAAGGGCACAAGAAAGGGTGAAGTCGTGTTAAACTCTGGAGGCAAAACATGCGCGCCGGTAACTTTGCTTTGAATATTGATTTGAAGCTTTATATTTTACGTGAACAAGCGTTCTAATCTAGTGAATAGTACAAGCGTCCAAAGCGTTTAAGTGTTTGCGTGTTTAATTTTTTCTGTCCGTGTTCTTCGGTATTTAAGAGAAGTCCGGGCGCGCGTCGTAACTGGAGTTGGTGACCTAGCGGTAGTCGGCTGTTTTATGCCTGAAATAAGGGGAAAAAACGGGGCAACCCCCATAAAATAGGAACAAAGCCAACCAAAGATATTCCTGAAAGTGTAGAAAAATTCTGGGTTTTTTCCAAAATTTTCAAATTTTAAAAAAACGCCGAAAAGGCCTGAAAATCATAGAAAACTGAAAAAAATTATATTGGTTCATCGATGAACCCCCCAAAAAATAATTCATGAAAGCAGACGTAAAAAGTATCATTTTGCTACAGATTTTCAAAAAAAATAAATTAGCTTAAAAATGCGTGAAATATTGTACAAGTTCAATTAAAAATTTATGTTTTCTTAACACAAAAAACCCCATAAATCTTCCTTAATTCAGGGTGAAAAAGATAATTTCTTTAGTGAAAATCAGGAATATTTCTTAAACCCTAAAACAACCGGGAAATTAAATAAAATTACATTCAACTTGGGAAAATCTTAAACCCTAGATTCGGTCAAATTTTCAATTTTTTCAGGGCCTCCCCTTGTAAAACACCCCAAAACCCAAAAAGGCCTGAAATTCATATAAAACTAGAAGAAAAAAAAAGGGGTTCATCGATGAACCCCCAAAAACATATTTCATAAAAATCAGACGTATCAAGTATCATTTTGCTACCGAGTTTCGAAAAAATTTTGAAGCTTAAAAAGGCGTAAAATATTGTAGAACTTCAATTGAAAATTTATGTTTTCTTAACACAAAAACCCCATAAACCTTCCTTATTTCAGGCTGAAAAGATGATTTTTTTAGTGAAAATCAGGAATATTTCTTAAACCCTAAAACAACCGGAAAATTAAATAAAATTACATTCCACTCGGGAAAATCTTAAACCCTAGATTCGGTCAAATTTTCAGTTTTTTCAGGGCCTCCCATTGTAAAACTCCCCAACTCCCAAAACTCCCAAACTCCCCAAATGTGTAGAATGCACGTAACCTTTGGAGCGAGTGCGGCCTGGCCTGCCTCGCTGCCAACCGTGGCCGTCCTTGCCCGTTTAGGTGCACCTTGTTCAGCAGCGCCCGTTGCTCCTGTCCGGGTACTCTCCATTCTTAAGTAACAGTACTCGCTTTTAAAAGTAAACTAACTGTTCTGCATACATTGCAACAGAACTGCTTTCTGTCACCCGCGTGATTCAAGAAAAAAGTAAAACTACTTACCAGCCATTTTCTTTCTCGACCTTCTGCTACTTAAATTAAATAAACAAAAAAATAAACTGTTACAGTTTAACTGTTTTTTGAAAACTTCAACTTCAAGAACCTAACTTGGTTTCTTGGCTACGTTACCTCTATCTCTTACCAGCTATGGTGCGCGTGGCCACTAAAATCGGCTACCTTTCGGCTCCCTACTGGTTTAGCCGAGACAGGTATGATACGATCTGTATGTGACGCATCCCACCTATCTACTGAACGATGATGTATACCCCTGCCTGCGTTCATACCTGGCCGCCATTCGCCAGTCGCTCCACTCCTGTCAATTCTACCTTGGCCACAGACCAGAGAATTGCACATCTACCATTCAGGATCCTCGTTTACCACGGTTTACCAGCTCCGTCTCTATATTTATACTACATTTCGAAGTTTTATATCCATTTACCATTAGGCCACGACCATTTACCATTCCAGATCCTCGTTTACCACGCTCCGTTCTGAAATTACCAGGCTTTTACCATGCTTCAACCTATGTTACCGCAAATTACCAATGATTTACCGTCAGTTATTTTTTTTATATAAACATTTTAACGTTTACCACCTGATTACCACCCCACATATGGGGCTTACCGCCGTTTACCACCAGTTTACCACATTTTAACACCAGTTTACCACATTTTACCACGATTCCTTCTCAGTGTGACTCACCATCACGAGCGGAATCTCCTTTACTTCAACTGACAAGGTGGTTGCCAGGGTTGCCTCCACGGTGACACCCGGGGTGCGCTACATTAGCACGCTCAGAGCTGGTGAGTCGGCGCAGTGTGATTGCGGAGTCACGGCATTGTCAGGCATGCCTTGTCACCATAACTTGGCGCATGCGCGGGTGACGGGAAGGAAGTGGGAGGACTACGTGGACCCCTTGAAGACCACCGCTCAGTGGAAGATGCAGTATCCCGCGCATATGGTTTTCCCTCCGGTGCCAAACTTGCTGGATTGTGAAGCGCACCCTGCTTATGACCCAGACTTGCTGCTCCCACCTGTGGCGGCAAAGAGGAAGGGCCGCCCAAAGATGCAGAAGCGCAAGCTGGGGGTCTTGGAGAGGATCGGTTCCAAGAAGGCATCCAAGTGCAGCAAGTGCGGTAAAGCAGGACACCGCAGTGATAAGTGTAATAGAATCTAGCTTTCCAACTTAGTGCAGTTAAGTTCAATTGCTAAGTGCTCTTAAGTGTTGTGAAGTGTTGAAAAACTTCAGACTAAACTACTGAAAAGTTGAATTCAGTGCTGAGTGCTGATAAGTTAATGCCAATGAAATTGAAGCATTCTAAGATGAAATAATGCATGCTCACAATTGGCATCACTCATCATTAAGTGATGCATTTGCACACGGAATATTAATGAATGCTTACAATTGGCATCACTCATCAGCAATTGATGCATTTGAAAGTACATGATGTAATGCATGGATGCTAGGATGATCTGGGATGTAATGGCGATTACATGATGTAATGGATGGATGAGCATGATCTGGGATTGAAATGCAATGCATAATTATCCCCGATGTGGATTAAAATGAGATGTCTACACCCGATGTAGATTAAAATGAGATGTCAGCCCCCGATGTAGATTAAAATGGCATGTCAGATGTAGATTAAAATGAGATGTCTGCCCCCGATGTAGATTAAAATGAAATTATGCGCCCCCGATGTAGATTAAAATGAAGTGTACTTCCCCCGATGTGGATTAAAATGAAGTTATACGCCCCGATGTAGATTAAAATGAGATGTCGGCCCCGATGTGGATTTAAATGAAATGTCTGCCCCCGATGTAGACTTATCCCTTAACATTTTCATTAACTTCTTATACCGTTCCATCTTCTCTTGGTATTCATCATACTCTTGGGCTTCGGTATCAAGGATGCCTTCAATCTGATTTGGAACATCAACGGTAGGCTCGAATACATCCGATTGATCGAGTGGCAAGTCATTGTAGTAATGCATGTTATTATGAAAAGTTGGACTTACAAGAATAAGTCTGTCTAAAGCATTGTTTTGTTTCATCAATCGAAGTAGGTGTGTAAGACTACAGCTCTTCCCAGTGCCGCGTTTCGCACAGGCCAAGATAACCCCGTGCAATTGAATAAAATCATCGGGTGTGTGTCAATTGGAAACGCTGAACTCTTTGGCACTTGAATATCATATGATTTATCTTTCAGTCTTTGAAACTGCATATACTATAACGATAGAAATAGGCTAGAGTAAGCTTTGTCGTAATGAGGATGTAATTCTGCATCTTTCTTACGAGGTGGAGGTGAAAACGAACAATCTTCGATTGTTCCCGGGTCCGATGCAACTCGGCTTTGCTTACGCCGTGTGGACTTTACTAACAATGACCTCTGGTTCTTCTTCTGATTCAGAACTATCAGATTCAACTATTACTACCTGCTTCTTGGGTTTCTTTTTAGGTGCCTTAGGTTTTTTAACAACGATGTGTTCAACCTCAGGTTCAGGGTCCGATTCTGGCTCAGGTTCCGGTTTAATCGTAGTTGTAGCTTTCTTAATGGTTTCCTGAGCTGCCACAACTTTCTCATTTTCCTTAAGTTGTTCGGCCATCTTCAAATCTGATTTGACTTTTGCCTTTGCTCGACGTGTCTCTAAAGCTTTCTCTCTCATTTTGGCGAGACGTTCCAACGTTTCACTATCGGTAATCTTCTGCCCTTTGACTGGCATTGGGTCACTATAAGATACCCTAAGAAAATAATATTTCTGAATTTGACTTACGATTTCTCGATGAAATCAGAAAGGTGGCATATTAGGTAATATTCTGGTTATTATATCAAGGTATGGCTTACGCGAGGTCGACTTTACACAAAACTTCGGAAAATATTTTTATTCGATAAACATGTCGCTTAAACCAATCTAAACATATTGCGCGCTCTGGGTATACAATTGACCCAGGCATTGAAAAGTTATGGCCGATACCGCTCGGTTACCTCCCATACTTAACCATACTTAAGCGCACACTTAAATCGCATTTATCTCACGATCTAGAAAATCGGAAGTTTTGTGTAAAGTCGACCTCGCGTAAGCCATACCTTGATATATATAGTCTATAATATGACCTAATGTGCCACCTTTTTTGATTCCTAATGTATACATGACCAGAGAAACCTGGATTGCAAAATTGAAGCAATGTGCTCAGGAGTATAGACAAGAACATGGAATTAAAAAGAGGTCCGGTAAGATGACACAAGCTGAAAAGCTGAAAAGCTTACGAGGCCGACCAGTGGCCAAAAAGACGAAGACAAAAAGTAGAACAGCTTTAGACCATGGAACTCCAACCGGACAACCACTCTACCAACAGCCTATTAAAGACCCTGCTCTTCCACCGAAGCCCCCTCGTAGGATAGCTCCTATCATGGTAGCTCCTTTGGACCAAACAAGCACTGGCACAATAACAGGTGACCCAGTATTTCAACGACCTAATGCAGAATATACGGGTGCAAAGACATTCCGTGACTTCATAGCTAATATTGAGAAACGAGAAAGAATGAAAAAACAAGTAAGGCGTGAAAAACGCCGAGCAGCGGACGTCACAAAAATATAATTTATATAGTATAGGAAGATGCCCCCCAAATTGAGAAAGCAAAATCCTGAGGCACGCCATAAGCTCACTGCTGCAGATTGGGAAGACTTACAAAGTAAAACTTTAAGTGGTGACGATCGGACGAAAGCCATACGTGATTATAAGAAGAAGTATCGGAAATCAAAAGAGAAGGTTGAGAAAGTCACCAGGCGACAACGAATGGACCAAGATAGGTAAAAAGCCTGCCAAAGAACAAAGTAGACTTGATGAAATCAATAAGTATACCGTCGGAGATTCAAAAAGACATATCAAGAAATTCAGCACCGATGTTGAAAAACTTAAGGTTCCCTTTACAACGTTTTTACAAAGAGCAGCACCTGATGGTAGCAGTCTGAACTATTGGTTACCGGAGAAGACAAAAGGAGTTGAGCAAGTATCAATGAGAGCGGTCTTCGAGGATGGGACTACATCCAAATGGGTGAAAGGTTCCGCCCGTCAAGATGTGATGATGAAGTTTGAAGAGATGCTGCAAAGTCCTAAGGGTGGAGATAGCAGCAAAAAGTCGGTTGAGGTTGCTAAAGATGTGGAGGTAGAATATTACTCCTCAAAATTACCAGAAAACACCGTAGAATTACGACTGAAGCAATGTGTCATTAAGATTGAATCCCGCAATAACTGTGGCATCAAATCTTTGGAACTGCTTGATAGAAAACGGAAATTAGATACAATGCTAAGCGACAATGTTGTATGTAAAAATCAATACGAGAATAAGTGGAAACTAAGGGGCGTAACTAGTTAGGCCAGTTAACTAGTTAGATCCAGTTACTACCAGTTATTGTTACTAGCTAGTTAATCAATTTCATTTTTATTAACTAACTGACCCTAGCTAGTTAATCAATTCGAACTAACCGTTTGTAGCTAGTTAATCAATTCTATTAATCGAATCAACTACTTAGTGGCAGTAACGAGCTGACCCCCCTCACAATTTATTAATTACCAGTTAATCACCCATGTTGCCCATTGCGATCGGTCGGAAAATCGGAAAATCGAGATTTTTTTATTTTCGTCACAGTCGAGTGACATCAACCTGATCGCGTGAGCCGAGATGAGTGTCATGAGCACGTAGTCGAGTGTCGAGCGTTTTCACGAAGCCAGTTGTTGTCTTCTCTATCTGGTATCTCTTGGAAACATAAGCCTTTATCTATATATACAGTAAGCACTTGTAGAGTTCGTAAATTTTGCAGAACTCTCCGTTCGATATAGGTATATCGCGCTAAAAAAAAGGCTTTAGATACTATGGGGCGTACAAAGAAGAAACTGTCGGCATCGACAGCTTCAAAAAGCGGTCCTCGAGGTGACGGTGGAAATGTTTCGATTAACCCCTATGGAGCGGATGGATTTTTTTTACCAAAAGCACCAGTTTCACAAATGGGTGTCGATTTCACGGTATATGGTGCCTTGGTAAGTGTGGGTGATTCGTTACATGTTTCATAACTCCTATAAAGTGATTTTGATCCATAAAATACATGATCGCATGATATATACAACGATATATCGGTGATATACAAGCAAAAAAACACGTTTTCCAGGAATCAAAAGTGTCAAAAAATCGGTTCTCACAACCGCTTATTCGAGTATTAGGTCGCCCCTCGATCATAAAACAATCGCCTTTACGAATGCCTTGAAATTGGTAATGGTGGTTGTAGTTAAACGCACCAATACATCGAAATATTCAAGCAATAATGTGAAAAAAACACCAAAAAACAACGAAAAAACATCATTTGTCAAATGTTTTCCATACTTAAGGCCATATTGTGTGTTTTCAGGGGAAATCGACTGTTGGGAAAGTAAGTATTGCCCATATGAGGTGCATGGTCATTTTATATGATAGTGGGCACTGAACCAACAAATCCTTGTCGATGAATGGCATCTACATCACCTCGATTTTTCACACTTTAAGATACTTTTGGCCAAAATTTCATGCCTAGAAATAAGCAACTTTGGGGATTTTGCTACAACAAAATTACCCTTGGGTGAGATATATATACTAAGTATATGTGTAAAATAAATTGTCGAGTATTAGATATACCTATTGCAACGGGTGTGCGAAGCTTGTATGGCCGATTCCGACAAGTGCTATCGGGCTGAGAAATGAATATAAGCTTAGAGTTTGAAGTGGTTGTACCGTATACGGTACAAACCGCTCCATAGGGGTTAAGCTTACCCGAAAGATGTACTTCGCTTATTGTGCAAGAGCTCGCCTATTACTGAGATGTAATAGGTTTTCATTAATAATAGGAATAATAAGTACCTCGCGTTGCCAGTAATTATGCCATCTGGCACAACTAATACGTATACCCGAATGGGTCGATTTGGACCTCGAATGTGCAACATTTAATGCCGCATTATCCACATACTCAATTTTGGCAATACAGTAGCCAGTTAAACCACCGGTTAACTAGTGCAAAAAAGCAATTAACCCTTTGTAGCTAGTTAATCAATTTCTTATTTACTTACTAGCTAACCCCAACCAGTTAATCAATTTGCACTAATCAATCAGCCCCCTCTCAGCTCAGCCCCCCCTCAGGCCTGAGCTTAGCCCCCGCCCCCGCCCCTCAACTCAGCCCCGCCTCAACTCAACCCACCTTTTACCTAGCAACCTAAGTTATTGACATCGTGTGCTTTTGTGATGCGCAGGCATGGTTCTCCCTCTGGTGAACAAGGTTATCATCAAGCTCGAGGACACCAGGGCTGTCAAAGTGGGCGACACGGTGGTGCCTGCGCACAAGCTTTCTAAGCCTGTGCGTGTCGGGAGGCAGAAGGTGCACGATGACCTCTTTGAGCGGTGGGTCACCGAGTTCCAAGCCGAGCCTGTGGAGGGAGCTACCGATGCAGCCGTTGCGCGTGCTACGCGCAAGATCGAGAGGTTCAGGAAGTTGGCGATCAGTACAGTGCTGGACCCTCGCTTCAACCGCTTCAAGTTCAAGGGTTCGGAGAACTACGACAAGGCCAAGGTCTTGCAGTCGGTGCGAGAGGAGTACTTGGCACACTACGCCGTTCCCCTCACCACTCCCAAAGCCCAAGCAGCTCCCCCAGCCGCCGTGAGTAGCAAGCGCAAGCATTCCCTACTGTGCGACAGTGACTCCGAGGGCGATGCGAGTGACGACGATGACATGCCGACCCTTTTGGAGGCGGAAGCCGATGATGAGGATAATCCTCACACTGAAAGTGTGAAGCAGCTTGAAAAGTATCTGGGACTGAAGCAGGCGCCGGTGGACACTGCCATCCTTGAATGGTGGTTCGAGAACGAGAACAAGTACCCACGCGTTTGCATGATGTGGCGCCAATTCCACGGCCGGCCTGCATCATCGGCTGGTGTGGAGCGGCTTTTCTCTGGTGCTGGGAAGATGCATGGCAAGGACGCCCAGACCATGAAGTCTGAGACCATTCAAGAAACCTTGATGTGCGCGGTCAACTACAATCCTTGGCAGTCATCTATTCCAGAGGTGGAGGCCAAGGGCGCGACCGAGGCGACTGATGTGGCGGAGGCATAAGTAGAATGTGCAAGTGCACTATGGCACCCATAGGGTGTTAGAGTCAGAACATAGAAATCACTGAGCAAGCTAGTATAGGCCTCTCCTCAGCACTTAGAAGGGTGAAGGCTCCGCTTGACACCACAGCAGCCTGCCCTGGCACATGCTCTGCACTTTCGTTACCAGTCACTACAGGAGACGGAACGACGCAGAGGATCGCCCAGAAAACCCCGGGTCGTGTGTGTTAGAAAACGACATTAGAAAAGTAATAATATGTATGTGTTATTCTCTTCTGAAATACGTTTGTGCATGCATTTGGTGTCTACACCACATACCGGTTGACCCCTCAGCCCCCCCTCAGCTTGTCCTCTCACTCTCACCTAAAAGCACCTCACAAGTAAGTAAGTATCTCAGGTTGCCAGAGAGTAATGATGCCATCTGGCACAAATAATATGTATATCCGAATGGGTCGAGTTTGACCTCGAATGAGCAACATCTAATGCCGCTGTATCCCCATACTCAATATTGGCTGTAACCAGTTAAACCACCAGTTAACTAGTGCAATAAAAGTAATTAACCAATTGTAGCTAGCTAATCAAATTTTTTTGTTATTAACTAACTAACCCCAACCAGTTAATTAATTTGCACTAATCACTTCAAACCAGTTGGACCTCGGGTCAACCGGTTACACCCCTTATCTGTGGGGTCCATAAGCTCTGGCATGACTCGGCAGGCCTCCAAATCGATGTCCTCCAAAGTGCACACCACTTCAGGGGCTTCAGCGGGAGGGCCAAACAAACAGAAGTTCTGCTCAACACATGCCCAGAAATTGACCTGAGCTCAAGTTATGGAGGTAAACGTCCTGAAAACTGCCAGGTTTTCAGTGAGCTGCAAAAGTCTGGCACCAAAATCATTCAAAACTACATAACTTTAGCGCACTCTACCCAAATTCAACAAAGTATATAGAAAACTTCATCAGTTTTTCACGACTTACGCACTCCAACCATTTGTTTGTACAAATAAATGGGCCAAATCACCATATTGTGACTTGGCCGATCTAGATGTTGATTCGATAGGGGATGGTATCGAGCCGTTAATCTTCCGTATTAATGCTCTTTCCGCATGATTTCGAGTATTCTATTTGTATGCTACCTTTTGATGTTTGGTCACTACAATATGGTTCATCACATTATCCCGTCGAAACACCTTTGAGTAATGTTGATAGATCGATAATGCCACATTTTTTATTATTTGTATGACATGTTACGCCGTGAAAAGTCGGTGACTATAATCATATCAAATTTTGATTTACCATCATATCACAATCTTTATCGGAGCATAACACAATGACACAAGGAGCCGATGTTTCTTTATCTTAAGCAGGGGCGGATTTCCGCCTTCGACGAGCATCTGCCCGTGGAGGTGAGGAAGCAGCTCTCTTCCCAGCGATTCCCGCGCTCGCTCGCCGCGGCCTCGTTGATTTTTGGGGGGCCGAGGATCTTGATTCACAGCAAGCATCGCACATACTGTTACACAACTTTGTGTCACCTTCCTCCGCGAAATGCTCCATAAGTAAGCGATGTCTGCATATTTGCTTCACATTTTGAGAAAACTGTTCTATTTCGACAAATTTGCGCCTCCGTGCCTCCTTCGTGACCAAATCCTTTTGAAAGTTTTTCCTAATCACTTGAACAGTTTTTGCTGAGAACAACATCAGGCACTTGGCAATTGCCCCATCTCTGCCGGCCCTGCCAACCTCTTGGACATACGTTTCCATAGATTGTGGCATGCTGTGATGCACGATCCAACGAACATCGCCCTTGTCCACCCCCATCCCAAATGCGGTGGTTGCTACCACTATTCTAGTTTCTCCTCGCATCCAAGCATTGTACACTTGCGATCGTTGTGCCGTATTCAATTCTCCATGATAGTGAGCTGCTTTAATACTGTCACCGCCTTGCTTTTGTTGGCTCAACCAATTTGCTAACTTCTTAGTGTCTTTTTTTGTCATGCAATAAATGATTCCAGTAGAAGTCGCTGGCTGATCTAAAACGAATGCTAATATCTGCTTCCAACATGAATCGACAACTATCTCATTCACTGTCTCTTCTCCCCAAAATTTCTCCTCCACATTCAAAATCAAGTTTGCTCTTCTACTAGTGCCGAAAAACTCAACAGGGTTCTTCATTCGCAAAATCTTTTTGATGTCCGTTTTTGTCCTTTCTGTCGCGGTTCCTGTGATTGCCGTGAAGAGAACACCGGGGAATGTATCCTTTAATTCACCTAAACGGCTATACGCTGGCCGAAAATCGTGTCCAAATTCACTACAGCAGTGAGCCTCGTCCACCACAAAGCGCCGCAATAAAATATTATGCCACAATTCGGCAAGTGCCTTCCGCAAGTGGCCTTCTCCCATCAATGCTTCAAGAGCGACGTACAATAACTGGATCCGTGATCTACGTATCACATCTATCGCACAAAATCTATCAGCATCCGACATATCACTCGTATATTGCAGAGCCGAAATGTTTTTGGCCTTTAGAGCCTGGACTTGATCATGCATCAGTGACACCAACGGTGAAATCACAACCGTGACTCCTCGGGATACGACGGCAGGAAGCTGGTATGTCAAACTCTTTCCAAACCCAGTGTGTTGCACAACGAATACTTCTTTATCATCTAAAACTGTCTGACAAATTCTCAGTTGATCTCCGTGGAAGCTGTCATTGTTGAAGATGCGCCGGTTTCCTAATGTCAACAAATCTGGCGCCTCCATTACAACTGCACGTGTCCACACCCGCCCCCCGCGATCCCATCAATTTTGACCCCAACACATTAAAGTTGACCCTGAAACACTCATTTTTGCTCCTGAAATACTAATTCTGACCGTAAAACACCCATTTGTGATCCCATGCAGCCGTTTTAGACCCTGAAACACTCATTTCTGACCCTAAAACACTATTTCTGACCCTGAAACACTATTTCTGACCCTGAAACACT